>CAUYQU010079691.1:0-55815 GCA_963574635.1 Cheracebus regulus
TTGTTATCTTCCTTAAAATATCTTTTTTGGTTGATGGCCAAGCAGTATTTGATGTCATGAAATAACTTGGGCAGTTCCTCATTGCTGACAGAATTTGATGTGTTAAAATTTCCCACCAAAATATTTGAATGCCTGTTTCTGCTCCTTGTAAATTGTCCTCTTTGCTAAAGATGTGTAAGAGCAGTCTACGTCCTGTTCCTTGCTTTAGTCTTGTGGTTTGACTGTTCAGGAATATAAAACTGAAAAGGAAAAGGTGAACTGGGGGGAGGGGATTCTCTCCTTCTCTCTATAGTAACTTTCTATGTGGTCTTATTTAAATTACTGGATGAAATTCAAACGCTAAAATTGGCCATGCACAGTGACTCATGCCTGTAATCCCAGCACTTTGGGAGGCCGAGAAAGGAGGATGGCTTGAAACTAGGAATTTTGAGACCGGCCTGGGCAACAAAGCAAGACCCTGTCTCTAGAAATTAGCCATGCACAGTGGTTTGCTCCTATAGTCCCAGCCATTGGAGGAGTGGGGAGGGGCTGAGTTAGTAGGATCACTTGAGCCCTGGAGATCAAGGCTGCACTTCAGCCAGGGCAACAGAGTAAGATCCTGTCTGCTAAAGTTCATGGCATCCAAACAAGTTCAGATGGGGTGATGAGTTTGAGGCTGAATGAACAGTAATCTTGGGAGAATAGCTGGATATGGTGGCACACATACATGTGGTCCCAGTTACTCAGGAGGCTGAGGTGGAAGGATTGCTTGAGCTGGAGGTGGAGGTTGCAGTGAGCTGAGATCAACCACTGCATTCCAGCCCGGGTTGCAAAGTGAGACTGTCTCAAAAAAAATAAAAATAAATAAAAATGTAAAAATTAGAACTTTTACCAATTTTTTTCTAATTCTTTCGACATCCCTAAGGAAGATAGATATAAGGGTCCCCTCCTCTTCCTCCCTTCCTAGGGGGTGGATTGTTGATACATTGAAGAAATAATTGGTGTATTGGGGCCAGAGCCACATTAATTAATAGATAATATAAAGAATTATTGACTGGGCTGGGCGCACTGGCTCACGCCTGGAATTCCAGCACTTTGGGAGGCAGAGACAGACGGATCACGAGGTCGAGAGACTGATATTATCCTGGCCAACATGGTGAAACCCTGTCCCTAATAAAAATACAAAAATTAGCTGGGTGTGGTGGTGCACACCTATAGTCCCAGCTACTCGGCAAGGCTGAGGCAGGAGAATTGCTGGAACCTGAAAGGCGAAGTTTGCAGTGAGCTTAGATCGTGCCACTGCACCATTGCACTCCATCCTGGGCGATGAGTAAAATTTTGTCTCAAAAAAGAAAGAAAGAAAGAAACAGCCATTTTATGTATGTATGTATGTATGTATTTATTTTTAAAAGATGGAGTTTCACCATGATGGCCAGGCTGGTCTCCTGACCTCAGGTGATCCACCCACCTCAGCCTCCCAAAGTGCTAGGATTACAGGCATGAGCCACTGTGCCCTGACCAAAACAGCCATTTTTGTTGTCAGACTTGTTGATTGTAATTAACCCAGCTGAAGTAAAGATGAAATAGGAGTGCAGAGTATCATAATTTCTTTCTCTTTCTTTCTTTCTTTCTTTCTTTCTTTCTTTCTTTCTTTCTTTCTTTCTTTCTTTCTCTCTCTCTCTCTCTCTCTCTTTCTTTCTTTCTTTCTTTCTTTCTTTCTTTCTTTCTTTCTTTCTTTCTTTCTTTCTTTCTTTCTTTCTTTCTTTCTTTCCCTCCCTTCCTTCCTCCCTCCCTCCCTTCCTTCCTTCCTTCCTCCTTCCCTTCCTTCTCCTTTTCCCTTTCCCTTTCCCTTTCCCTTCTGTCCCGTCTTGCTGTGCAGTGGTGATCTCTGCTTATGACAGCCTCTGCCTCCTGGGTTCAAGTGATTCTCCTGCCTCAGCCTCCAGAGTAACTGGGATTACAGGGGTGCACCACCACACCCAGCTAATTTTTTTTATTTTTAGTAGAGATGGGGTTTCATCATGTTGGCCAGGCTGGTCTCAAACTCCTGACCTTGTGATCTGCCTGTTTTGGCCTTCCAAAGTGCTGGGATTACATGGGTCAGTCACCACTGGGCCCAGCCTCCAGTATTGTAATTTCTATGAAAACTCACTGGAATTTCTATGAAAAAACTAACTGATTAAGCCCTGGGGAAACGGCAGAGAACAAAATAGCCCCAGATCCCTGCCCTTGTAGACTTCATGCAACCAATTTGGGATAAGATGATTCTCTGCTTTTGCTGTGTCCTTAATCTACTTCTGACTCTGGAGTGGAGGCTGCCATTGTTGCACAGGGGGAGCATTGGAACCTCCTGAGTATCTGTCTTCCTGGTGTGAAGTAAGACGAGTTGCCTGATAGTTATAATCTTGAATGAGATGGGGAGGTTGAGCACAGGCTGTAGGAGTACTGATTACCTTTCTTTTCTTTTCCTTTCTTTCTTTTTCTTTCTTTCTTTTTTTAAAAAACTCTCAAGCTAAAGTGCAGTGGGAAGAACCTGGCTCACTGCAGCCTCTCGACCTCCTCCCACCTCAGCCTCCTGTGTAGCTGGGACAACAGGCGTGTACCACAACTCCAGGCTAATTTTTTTATTTTTGTCTTTGTAGAAATGGGATTTTGCCATATTGCCCAGTTTGGTCTCAATCTCCTAGGTTCAAGCATTTCTCCTGCCTTGGCCTCCCAAAGTGCTTCGATTCCAGGTGTGAGCCAGTGTGCCTGGCGTTGCACATTTTGACAAAGCTACTGCCACAGTCAAGATACAGAACAGTTCCGTCAGCCCCAGACTCCCCTTTGCAAGCCCCCGTAGTCAGCCTCATCTCCCCAGCCTCAGCCACTGCTGATCTGTTCTCGTTCTTATGGTTTTGTCTTTTCTGGAGTGTCATAAAATGGAATCACATGGTGTGTAGCCTGTCCATTGTGGGTGAGAGTGATTCATGATGTTGCATGTATCAGTTTCTCCCTTTTATTGCTAGGGGGTTCCCCATTGAATGTGTAAACCACACACAGTTCATGCACCAGTTTTAGGACATTTCATGTTTCCTGTTGTAGAAGAAGTGATTATGATTTTTTTTTTTTTTTTTTTTTTTAATGAGACGGAGTTTCGATCTTGTTGCCCAGGCTGGAGTGCGATGGTGTGATATCGGATCACCACAACCTCCACCTCCCCGGTTCAAGCGATTCTTCTGCCTCAGCCTCCTGAGTAGCTCGGATTACAGGCATGCACCACCATGCCCAGTTAACTTTTTGTATTTTTAGTAGAGACAGGATTCTCCTTGTTGGTCAGGCTGGTCTCGAACTGACCCCAGGTGATCCACCCACCTCGGCCTCCCAGAATGCTGAGATTACAGTGTGAGACACCGTGCCCAGCCATTGCTTACTTATTTAAAACAAAGTCTATTAATTGCTTTAATTTTCCAGGAAAAAAAAAAGTCTCACTTTGTTGCCCAGGCTAGAGTGCAGTGTCATGACTGTGGCCTCAACCTCCTGAACTCAAGCTAACCTCCTTCAGCTCAGCTTCCCAAGAAGCTGGAACTACAGGTGCTAGGTGCTCGCCTGGCTTAATTTTTTAAATTTTGTAGAGTTGGGATCTTGCTACGTTGCCTAGGCTGATCTCAAAGTCATGGCTGGTCTCAAGTGATCCTCCCACTTCCACCTCCCAAAGTGCTGGGATTATAGGCCTGATTCACCTCACCCTTCCAGTGACTATTTATTTTAATGCCTGGGCTATTTTTGGTGCTTTGTTTTTTGTTGTTGTTGTTTTGTTTTTTTGTTTTTTAAGATGGGGTTTCACCATGATGGCCAGGATGGTTTTGAACTCCTGACCTCAGGTGATCCACCCACCTTGGCCTCCCAAAGTGCTAGGATTACAGGCGTGAGCCACCACGCCCGGCTGTGGTGCTTTGTTGAGTGTGTGTCACTCCTGCTGGAGTTCCTATTTTCATCTAGGACATAAACTTGTGTGACACTGAGCCTCAGTTTCCTCTTCATTCTATTTCTGGGGCTGACTTTTTTGTTTGAGAATCAAATGGAATGTTTTCTGTACTCTGCCGTATTTATAAATGAAGACATTTATGTAGAAATGTAAAGGGAAGGAATTCACACTGGTCCCCGCCCCCCCACCGTGCTATCCTTGATCTTTGAAAAAAATGGGTTTTTGGTTGTTTTTAATTTTCATTTTCTTAATACAACAGGTTTTTACTTCCTTTGTTTCTGTTGTTAGCTTGAAGAGCTGTTAGGGATTTAGAGGAATATTCCAAGAGGAAAATTAGTTTTGCAACTTAATTTGATTTTAAAAACCACATAGGTGCTGCAGATACAAAGTAAAACCACAGCTCTGTTCAGCTATGGACAGACCCAAATATTGGGAGCTTTGGAGTTGGAAGACTCTTGGAAAGGATTCCCTCCAAGTGTAAAGAGAGAAGGTTTAAGTGTCTGCACTTTTAAACTGAAGTTTGGTAGGTAAAACAGGGTGATGGTGTTTGGTATGGTGATAAATGGAAACCATTTTAAGAAAGGATTGCAAATCCCCTCATAGTAGGAGACAGTGATTAATTCTGGATGATGTTTGGAACTTGACACAACGGCTACAAATTTCTTGTTAAGTGTGTTGTTCAGTAAATCATGACTTGCCTTGCTTGAGATCCTACAGCTGATGTTGTTACCTGTCTTCATCTGCAGTTTTATTGTCAGTTTATTTAAGTAGATTGTGTGTTAATAGTTAATTACATACACAAATGCTAACATACACAGGCATGTAATGAAAGGCATTTGAATATACCAGGGCTTCCTAGACCCAGGGGAGTTTTACTTCTAGTATAGCCAGTTTTAAAGTTGGAAAATGGACATTTCTTTCTCTCTCAGAAGGAGGGATGGTGTTCACATCTGGCGTTTTGAGCATTCGTATTGTCTAGGATCTACTACAGAATCTGAGCACAGAATTTTTCTGAATTTAATGACATTCTGCCCAGTTCAGCAATGCCTTTTTGTCCTAGGCCCGTGGAACTTAGTTTTTTTCCAGATTTTTTGTTTGCTTGTTGAGATGTAAAACCAATTGTCTTAATCATCAAAAAAGGTATGAAAAGTCATGTGCAAGATGAAATTATGAAAATGAGAAGGAGGTGATGTTAAGCCCTGGTTTGGGAGAAGAGGTTGGGTTTCAGGCTCTGTTGGGTTCCCCTTATTGGCATGTTAAGGACATTGGACAAATCACAGTTTTACATGTGTAACATGATGGCCGGAGAGGGGGTAGAATGTCCAAGGTGTAACAGTTCTGTAGTTTCAGCAGGTTAAGAAACATTCTCATTTTAATTCTTTGACTTTACACCTATTTGTAAATTTATCCCTATGCGGGAGTTCTCTCCCACTCTTAATGGTAAAAGCAGATAATTTGGCTCACTGTGAACAGAAAAGAGGAACCCAGATAAATGAATGCTTAATCAAAACTTTGTAAACACTTGATAGGGGTGAAAAAGGAGGGAAGGGGTAACAATTTTGTTTTAAATATGTGTTTAAAAGACAATGTTTAAGAGCTTTGGAAAAATGTTTTATTCAGAATTCACACACATCACTTCAGGTTGTAGTATAATATTTGATTTTCATTTCTCCTTTTGTCACCATCCTTGGTCAGCTCGTAATTGCTGGATGAATAGAAAACAGATTTTTCTCAATGATATCTTTTATCCTAGGAAGTAACTTTAGTTAACTCTAATCCTGATTTAATTATATAAGTAATATATAAACCTATTTTTTGTTTGGATTATCTGTAAATTTCATTATTAAAAGGTACCCCTGTCCCACTTCTTTCCAAAGTGTATGGTGTTCCATTGGGTTCCTTCCTAGCAACCATTTACATACACAAGCATATACAGGTTAGTCTTAAAAACATGTGGATGCTACCCTGTACGACTTGCTGCTCATTACTTGCTCTAAACTTGGCCTTTATAGTGTGAAATTTGTTTTGCCTTTCCCTGCTTTTGATTGCCTCTATATTTGGCTGTTGCCAGCAACACACATCCTTGTGTCCCTGTTACTCTCTGTTATAGAGGGGAGATCCTCCCCTCCCCACCACAGCTCCCCCAGCAAGGAGATCTCTAGAACCCTGGAGAGGCACATTTGAAATGTTAATAAATCCCAGCACTTTGCTCCTGAGAGCTTGCCTCCCACCAGCCACATTTCCTCCCTCCCCACCCCTCCCTCATTGCCATCAATCTAATGGGAGAAACAATGGCTTATCCTGTTGTTTTACTCTTCATTTCTGCAATTGCTGTGAGATATGTGTGAACTTTTCATAGGTTTATTGGCCATTTGAGTTTTCCACCTGAATTCCTTGCTCTTGTTCCTGGCCTGATTTCTTGGGTCTAAAAAACATTCAATTTGTAGGCATTTTAGATAAATACCGATTACTAGTTGTGCGTTACAAAGGATTTCTCTGAGGCCACAGTTTACCTCTATTTATTTTAAGGTGGTATACATTTTAAATTTTACTGTGATAGACTTTTGCTTTCTCTACATTTTGTGTGTTTAGGTCCCACCTTAGAATATAAATATAGTCTTGGTATATCATACAAGGTGGGATCTAATTTTTTTTAGAACAAATTATGAGCCTACTGTCCCAACTGTTAGTGAATGGTCCCTTGTCCTTTCTTTGTACCTGAGATTTCAGGGAAACCATTCTGAAAATAGCTGTTGGCTGTGAGTGAAGAGCAGGTATATGAAGGCCCTTAACTTGTGAATGCCAATTGGCTTGCAATCAGTTGAGTGTTCATGCTTTGTGGTCATATACTGGTAGGTATTATACTGGTAGCTATTAAGGAAATAGTCTCTGCAGACATTCAGTTATTCACAGCAGACAAGTGATGATGCTTCTATTGGTCTAGGTCTTGTTATAAACCACCCATTCCTTCAGCATGTACCTATTTCTCAGCTGGGCTCTTTCTATACAGAATTGCTATCTTATTGGTGCGTTTCCCCACCCCCCCAATTTGTATCTTCTTCACTGGATTTTTAAATTGCAAAATAAATAAGTAGTCACTATAACACAGGCGAACTTGAAGTAGCTTTAAAAAAAAACTTGCAATTTCACTTTCCAAATGTAACGATTGTTTACAGTGTGGATTATATCTTCTTATTGCCTAAGCATATGCAGTACCATCTTTATGACCGTCTATAATTTAGTCATGCACACATTGATAAAAAGGTGTTTTGAAATATATATATATATATTATTTTGTACCGTCTGCAGTATGTCTGTGTTAACACCACCATAATCAAGATAGGACATTCCCACCAGCCCAGAAATTTCCTTTGCTGCATTGCCTTTTAGGACAAATCTCTGGAGAATTTGGCCTGCTTCTCTGGTCATGTGTCTCAAAAAGGTTTATGGAAAGTGTAGTTTCAGGGGCTGTGGATATGTTTGAGTCTCTAATGATGGAAAGTTGCAGTGTCTGGTGTCCTGGCTTATTGCCGATCTGAGGATACTTGTAAAACTTCCTAAAGTCTTTAACTCTATGTCATTTAGCTTCTGAGAAAGCCCAGATTCTATCTCTTTTTCTGACATTTGCTGTTTCAGAGCCACAATGCAAATGGCTAGGGCACATTGTTTTCCACTGAGCAAATGCCTGCTGGGAGGCAAATTCTCAATGATTGCCGGGAAAATGTAGAAGTGAATTTCGCTCAATCAACACACTTTTCATTGAGCATCTGCCATGTACCTGGCTCTCCCTCCGGGTGTTTGAGGACACAAAGCAATAAACAGGGCTTGCCTTGTGGAGACTCTCATATCACTATAAAGGGGAGTAGAATTACTGGGGACTGGAGTAACTTGGATAATGAGGTATATGTAGAAGTAGTAAATTATTTTGAATTAGGTACTATATGCATTTTTGGTTTTGGTGACTCACACCTGTAATCCCAGCACTTAGGGAGGCTGAGGTGGATGGATCATGAGGTCTAAGAGATCGAGACTATCCTTACCAACATGGTGAAACGCCATCTCTACTAAAAATAAAAAAATTAGCTGGGCATGGTGGAGTGTGCCTGTAGTCTCAGCTACTTGGGAGGCTAGGGCAGGAGAATTGCTTGAACCCGGAGGCGGAGGTTGCAGTGAACCAAGATCAAACCACTGCACTCCAGCCTGGAGACAGAATGAGACTGTCTCAGAAAAAAAAAAAAAATCAAGCCCTTAAGGAGCATACAGTGGAGAAGTAAAATCTTAATGCAGAATGCCAGTTTCTGTGTATTCTAGAGGTGGTTGGCATAGGGTAGCTAAAGCTCTCTTGTCCTTGGAGGAAGGCTGCTTGTAGAGGCTACTGAACACTTGTGAGAAAGTCCATAGCTTTTCAGGCCTGTTAGTGTCAGTTGGATGTGACAGCTAGGTGGTTTCCATTCCTGAAGACTCTTCCTCTCAGGAATCAGGAATAATTTCGGTTTTTAGCTCCTTTTTTTTTTTTTTTTTTTTTGAGATGAGGTCTTGCTCTGTCACCCAGGCTGAAGTGCAGTGGCACGATCTCAGCTCACTATAACCTCCGCCTCTGGGGATCAAGCGATTCTCCTGCCTCAGCCTCCCAAGTGTGAGCCACCATGCCTGGCCCTGAGCTCCTTAATAAGAAATTTAAACTTGCAAGGACATTTCACTTTGGGGGTCTGAGTGGAGGGTGTTTCTTGTCATAGACCAGCTATTATACATGCCATTTAGAACTGCCTTTCGTGGATGATGAGGTCCTGAAGTGACGTGATCTTACCAAGGAGGGACATCTGACCCCCAAGCCCCAGAACTTTACATTAGGCTTTAGGCCGTTTCCTCTGTGCATAATAGTTGAGTCTTCTGCTGTAGAAAGTTTCACTGATTATTGAGCTTTTTTAGGGGTGGGGGGCGGTGGGTCCTTATCACTTGGCACTAGCAGGGTTCAGAATTAGTTTCTCATGTCTAATTCTTCCCTCATGCATGGGTCTACTGGAAAGTCAAGGTGTTTGCTGGGCTGGAATGGGGTAAGGAGGGCATGAAGGCGGGGGTGCTGCCCGCAGAAGAAGGTAGAGGAGCCTTCTGGGTGCTTTTGAGGAGCTGGGTGTTTGAAAAACTGGGAAGCACTTTGCTGAGGACTCCACTGGCGATTAGAACTATATCTACAAAGCAAATGTTCAACCAATGTTTACAGAGTTAATTCAGACTGGCTCCAGTTTAAAAACTTGCCACCTCTGTTCTTAAAAGCAATAGAGAACCTTGCTGTTTTGTATGTCTGCCTCAAAATGTCTTTCCCAAGGCCTCCCCAGGCCTCCTCCAAAACAGGAGTTGTTTACCTCCTGGTCATTTGAACATGTATCCGCTGTATCCTCAGTGGAAGAGTGCACCAGCAGAGGGAGAGAGAAAAATTCACATTCACCAATTCCTGTTCCCCATCCCGCTTCCCTTCCAAAGGTCCTTTTGCTGGGGATCTCTGATTGGTATCACCCTAGAATCATCTCATGTTGATGTAGGCACTGTTTTAAAATAGGCCAACAAGCCCTGCAATCTGTGCTTTGAAGGACAGTAAAATGTTTGCACTGGTTACAGTAAAATCCAGTACACAGCATGAATACAAAGACCCTCGAGATAAAGTTAATGATTAAATTCAGAGGTTTTGGCCTGTTTCCTACAGAGATTGTTCTCTCCTGAACTTTACTCCATTATGTTTTGAGACAAAGCCCCCAAATTGCCTTCTGTATTTATAAAGTCCAGTTTTAATCTGTGCTGGAGCTTTTCTCCATTTAGTTTTCTCCATTCCTCCGCCAGGGCATGCAGGGGTGGTAGGCTTCCTAGGGCCCCTTGCTGGGGCTGCTTTCTTCTGTCCAGTTTTGTTTGTATACCACCCCCAACCCACATGCCTGGGGCAGGAGGAATTCCTCCCTGGGCTCTTTGTTCAGCAGGAATGGCTGCCTCCTGGAATGTTGATCACCTTGGCCCAAGTGGCTAACACTGGTGAAGCCTTGTGTCTCTGCTGCTGGGGAGCTTTCAGGGCTCAGATGGGGGTGCAAGGGGGCATGCGTCTGGCCCTGAGTGGTGGCTTCCTCAGTCATCCATGGGCTGGTCTAAGTGAGCCAGTTCTTATCCACAAACTAAAGATCCATCCCTTCCTCATTTAAAAAAGCCTGGGAGCCAGGCACAGTGGAAATGTGTGCCTTGATCGTATGATTGATTGTACCGAATGTGATTGTACTATTGTTTTGGGAGATGTTACCATTAGGGGAAACTGGGTAAAGAATACTAGGTATCTTTTTTTTTTAAAGACGGAATCTTGCTCTGTCGCCCATGCTGGACTGCAGTGGCATGATCTTGGCTCACTGCAACTTCCGCTTTCCAGGTGTAAGCGATTATCCTGCCTCAGCCTCCTGAGTAGCTGAGATTACAGGCTTACGCCACCATGGCCTGGCTAATTTTTGATTTTTAGTAGAGACAGGGTTTCACCGTGTTGGCTAGGCTGTCCTCAAAACTCCTGACCTTGTGATCTACCCGCCCAAAGTGCTGGGATTACAGGTGTGAGCCACCGTGCCCGGCCAAATACTGGGTACCTATGAGGTGGCTCATGCCTCTTATCCCAGCACTTTGGGAGGCCAAGGTGAGTGGATCACTTGATGAACTCAGGAGACCAGCCTGGACAACATAGTAAAACCTTGTCTCTACAAAAAAATACGAAAGTTAGCTGGGTGTGGTGGTTCATGCCTGTAGACCTAGCTACTCGGAGGTGGAGGTTGCAGTGAAACAAGATTATACTACTGTACTTCACTGCACTCCAGCATAGGTGATAGTGAGACCCACCCCCTACCTCCCATGGGTAGAAAAAGCCCCGTGGGTGGGATTAGTTAATAAGTTTACTGCTGTACTCATTCTTTGGCTTATGGTGGCTTCTCTACTGAAGAAGCATTCTAAAATTTATTGTTTCCTTTCTCAAGAGGTTGTGGGACTTCACCTAATTTGGACCCCCAGAACTCACCGGGAAGCTTCCTTTTTCATTTAATATTTACTTTTATTAAAACAATTTTTTTTTGTAGAAACAGGAGTCTTGCCATGTTGCCCAGGCTGGTCTCAAACTCCTGTGCTTAAGTGATCCTCCACATCACCATACACCTAGAACAACCGCACTCGCTTCTGAGCACCTGTCTCTACCTGCTTTGCTCTAGCACAATAAAGATTGCCCCTGTAATTTCATCAGGGATTCCCCACAGCACAGAAGGGAGCAAAAGGAGGGGAGAAAGGAAGCTCCTAGCGCTGGTCATCGTATGCCCAGGAGGGGAATTTGTAGATTCCATCACTGTCTAGATTTACAACTGGGAAAACATTGCCCATATTGAAAACTGATGGTTTGCTAATGGCAAACTATTTAGTGTTGCTCATTTGCTTTGACTGTCAGGAAATTCAGAGCCTAAGTCCTGGTCTCAATCCAGGAAGTCCCATCTGCATGCTGCTCTTCTCCTTTCTTGACTCAAGCTTGCTTCTGCTTGCCTTCTTTGTAAGCTGCTTTTCTTAGATTTAGATGAGAGTTACTGAAATAAATTTCAGTAAAAATTGAGTGAAAGATGATGGGATTATAAATTGTCCAGGATAGACAGATTTTGATCCAACAAATCTGACTGCTGAGTAGGTAAAAGCATTAAACCATTGCATGAATGTAGCACTTGTCAAACACGCATGCAATCCCCGTGTATGCTTTGTCCCTTTCTGGTTAGAATCCAGACCCCGGGCGGGTGCAGAGACTTGCTATCATGTGCCTCACAGAGAAGCCAGGGCAGTGAGGACTACAAAGCTCTCCTCTGTAAAAATCAAAGTGATTTGAGAAACTCCAGGGTTATCCATGTCCCCTTGTACAGGCCTTAGCCAGGTGTAGACTCTTCTGATCCCCATCGCCCCACCCCCACCCAGGAACCCTCTATTCTGCAATTTGGTAAAACTTGAAACCCCTTCTTGAGAGGTGGGAGGAAGTGGTTAATCCCCACTTCCTTCCCTGGGAATTTTATGGGCCTCTGGGAGCCTGCCTTACTGTGGCCTTAATGGTCATAAATGACCCTCTCTTAGGGCAGGGCCAAGCCCCTGTAAGTCTTTGCTTGGACTCTAGGCAGTTAGGTGCTTAATAAATGCTTTTTGATGGTGATTGCCTTGGTCTTCTATAATGGAGGGGCGGGGGTGGGAGCGTTTGTAGGATTATCGGGGTGTTGGCCACAGCCCCTCCAGCTGGGTATGGGCCTGGAACATGATGGGGCAAAGGCTCCCAGGGTGCTGGGACTGGGTTTGACTGAATTGGTCAAGTCATGCCTTTGTTGAGGAATATAGGAGAAGCAGGGCCTTGCCCTCCAAGGGAGCCCTCTGCTTCCTGCTCCTTTCAGCCCCCAAGATCTGGCCTGCATGGTAGCGGGGGGTGGGAGAAATGTGAAGGTAATCATAATTGAGGGTTGATCTGGATTTGCACCTCAGGACACTACCCCCAACTCCCCAGGATCTTTTTTTTTTTTTTTTAAAAAAGGAAAAGTGTATGCTTATACATACACTCTCTACAAACCATTTTTTAAAAGTTAGTTAGGCATGATGGGGAGTGCCTGTAGTCCCCAGCTACGCCAGAGGCTGAGGCAGGAGTTTTAAGGCATAGCCGTAACTCCCCAGTAAGCTTATTTCTTGGTTTGCCCAGCTCTCTTGGGGCAGGCTTACCAAATGGCCTTCAAGTAAGGGATACTGGGATCTGTGAAAATGGAGTGGACGGCCCGGTTGTGCTTAGCGCATTTAATCTTTATTAGTGGCAAAAGAGCTCTGGGAAGGAAATCGGGGCAGGCATCACCTCTCATGCTAGCAGGTCCCCCTCCCTTTCCCTGCCAACTAATCCCCGTGCCTCCCATTCTGCAGGGTTTTAATTAACTGTGTTTAATCTTCCCCGGGAAGCAGGCTTAATGCCCGCCTGCGTGCTTATCCCGTTACCCGCTGGGTTTTCTGTTCCAGCCCAGCCAAGGACTAGTAATATTCTGGAGGAGTCTTCGCCCAAGGGCCATTAGCTGAGGGAACTTCCCTGAGCTCTTTCCTGTCGTGCTGCTTTCTGGGAAGGTGCAGAGCTGGCCCAGAAAGCAACCAGGGTGTGGGCAAGGGTTAATCTGGGCCCTGCCCGCCCACCCTGCCTTTGTGGAAGAGCTCCATAAATCCTATTGGATTTAATGTTATGCAAATAACTCCAAGATAATGCACTACTTCTGGTTAGAGTCTCAAGATGTCTTAATGTGAAATGTAGAAAAAATAAGTCTTAAAAACTATGAGAGCCGAAGTATTTTACGGGAAATTATTTGTAGTGACTGCCCACTATGTGCTTACCCTTGCTATCTTGCAACATTGTGGGTTATTTGTGTGGTTGTGTAAATCAGCCCTTCCCTGGTTAACAATGACCTGGGAGTTAGTTATCCGTGGGGCTCCTTACCCCTTGGAGATTCTGATTCTCTAAAACTGGGGTGGGGCTCAAATTTGCATCTTTAACAAGTACCTCAGGGGATTCCAATGCTGGTGGCCCCTTTGAGAAACATTTAAATGTTGCCCTAGAAGGAAGAGGGGACTTTTCCTTCTAGGAAAAGGTCACCATAGAGTTCCCAGCACACTGTTTTGTTTTGTGAATTGGCATTTTACCCAATTGTCAGTCACAACTTTCCTTTTTTTCCCCTTTTCCCCAAGAATGGGGTCTCAGCTCTGTCACTCAAGCTGGAGTGCAGTGGCATGATCACAGCTCACTGCAGCCTCAGCCTCCTGGGCTCAAGCAGTCCTCCTGTCCCAGCCTCTGGCATAGTTGGGAGTACAGGCGATTCCCTCACCACGCGTGGCTAACTTTTAAAAAATGTTTTGTAGAGAGCGTCTCACCAGTAAACCACCATGCCTAGCCACTTACAACTTTTCTATTTAATTTTAAATGATTTCTTCTGAGTTGTGAATTGGTAGACCTGTATTATTTATCAGATGCCCTGGTGGGTTTAAGCAGCCGTTGATAAGGAAGCTTTAACTTTAGAGCTAATGAAGTCGGTTAACCAACTTCAAGCCATAACAATTCCTAGAATATTGAAACAACCTTTAGCCATCCCCCTCCTCTGAGCCACCTTGAAAAGATAGTCAGTGGGGACATTATATTTCTAAGAAGCCATTCCATACTTTGCAGGTTCCCCAATCTTAATGACATTGGGATGGAAATACAATTTAAGACAAGGTAATGAAGACAATGAATTTTGGGGCTGAATTTGAGTGAAACTCTCAAACGTTGTTTCATGTGGGACTCTCCCCTTCAACACAAACAAGGGCAGGTAGAACTAGGTTATAGCTGCTCTTGGGGTGAGACTGTGCATCTAAGGGCCTTGCCAGGTCTTCCCTTCTGGTTTCACCTCTAGTTCGCATCTCTCTTCTCTCTCTAAATGGAGCTGAACGGGAGCCACCTGGAGGCTTTCCAGGTACCTGTCTGGATTGTATAAAAACAGCTGGCGCTGTGCTCTGGAGGAGAGTACAGTAATTTTCAGACAAAGCCGAAATGTTTGTGGGTGTGTCTCCCAGACCATGCCAGCGCTCCCATTTCACTCTCAGAGTTAATTGGGTGAAAATGTGGGAGACACATGACTCGGACCCACAGAAAGCTTACAAAGATGTAGGAAGCCCCAGGAGCCAGGGAACAAAGGATGAAAGAGAATGCAGGTGTTTAGTACATTCAGGAGTCCCCAGTGTCCCTCATCTGGCTGAGCAGCTCCTGCCACCACACCGTGGACAGTCTTGCTGTCACCTCACTTAGCAGCCCTCCTTCCCTTCCCTCTAGCAGGTTTGCAGGGAGTCTTGAGTTTGGGGTTACTCATAGGTACAAACCTTTCTTTAGCTCAGTGATCACTAGGTAAATTAGATCATATGATATTATAAGCCAGTTGTCTGTATTGTTGGTTAAGACAATATGCCCAGCCCTGTGAGAGAACAAAGGGCCTTGAGATCTTTCATGAGGTTACTGGGTCAAACTGCCATGCGACCTGGGCAAAGTTTCAGTTTGCTTTTTTTTTTTTTTAAACACAGAGTCTTGCTCTTTTGCCCAGGCTGGAGTACAATGGTGTGATCTCAGCTTACCGCAACCTCCGCCTCCTGGGTTCAAGCGATTCTCTTGCCTCAGCCACCCGAGTAGCTGAGACTACAGGTGCCCACCACCACACCTGACTAATTTTAGTATTTTTAGTTAGAGATGTTTCACCATGTTGGCCAGGCTGGTCTCAGCCTCCCACAGTGCTGCGATTACAGGCATGAGTCACTGCGCTGCAGTTTGCATCATCTTAAAAAAAAGGAATTGGACACTGTGGCTCACTAGCTTGTGCATTTATTTATTACGTTTTTGGGTGGGAAAGTAACTTGGTAAACCACTTCTTATTTTTAAATTGGAATGATAATTGTATATACTTAGGGGGTACCATGTGATGTTTGATATATACATACATTGTGGGATGATTATATTGAGATAATTATCTAAGATACTTAGGTTTTTTGTAATGATAATATTTAATTATTTAATGTTTAAATATTTAAAATCAGTTCTCATAATACATCGTTAGCAATTGTGGTTACCGTCCTGTGCAGTAGCTCTTGAAAACTTAAGTCTTCCTGTCTAACTGAAACTTTGTACCCTTTAACCAACATCTCCCCTCGCCCTTCCTTTGCACCTACCCCGTCCACACCCCAACTCCCACCTCAGCCTCTGGTAACCACTATTCTTCTCTATACTTCTGTGAGATCAGCTTTTTTAGATTTCACATATAAGTGAGATTATGTGGTATCTCTCTTTCTGTGCCTGGCTTGTTTCATTCACTTAGCATACATAATACCCTCCAGTTTCTGTGCCTGACTTGTTTCATTCACTTAGCATACATAATACCCTCCAGTTTCATCCAAGTTGTTGCAAATGACAGGATTTCCTTCCTTTTAAAGGCTGAATAGTATTCACCATGCATATGGCACATTTTGCTGTCTTGTGAATAATGCTGCAGTAAATGTGAGGGGACAGATAGCTCTTTGACATGCTGATTTCAGTTATTTTGGGTATATACCCAAAAGTGGGATTGCTGGATCATATGGTAGTTCTGGTTTTTTTGTTTGTTTGTTTGTTTTTTTAAGATGGAGTCTCTCTGTCCACCAGGCTGGAGTGCAGTGGCCTGATCTTGGTTCACTACAACCTCTACCTCCTGGGTTCAAGCAATTCTCTTGCCTCAGGCTCCTGAGCAGCTGGGACTACAGGCTCCAGCTGCCACACTCAGCTAATTTTTGAATTTTTAGCAGGCACAGCGTTTCACCATATTGGCCAGGCTGGTCTCGAACTCCTGACTGTGTTTGTGATCCTCCTGCCTCAGCCTCCCAAAGTGCTGGGATTGTAGGCATGAGCCACTGCGCCTGGCCAGGGTAGTTCTGTTTTTAACTTTCTGAGGAACCTCCATATTGGTCTCCATAATGACTCTACTGACTTTTAAGGTTGTACGTTTTAAATGAATTGATACAGGGAAGCCTCCCAGCTAGTGCGTAACTTATACTGTATCCTTACATTTGGCAAGTACACATTGACTCTGTATTGAGCTCAGCTTTGTGCTCAGTTAAATGTAGTCCCTTCCTCGTGTGACAAATGAACGTGCTGACAACCAAAGAGATTCGCCTGGAGACAGCCTCCTCCCACATTTGCCTCTTGAGTCTTGGCTTAACTGGCTCTCAATATGGGGCTCTGTTTTTTTTTGTTTTGTTTTGTTTTTGAAGCACTAATGTTTTGTATATCCATGGGCTCAACGAACTGTGGATTGAAACTACTAGAAATTAGAAGGCATAAAAAATTTCAAATACGGTATAAAATTATTGACATAGTGTTTATATTGTACTAGGGATTCATAAGCAATCTAGAAATAATTTAAAGTGTGTGGAAGGATTTGCATGGGTTATATGCAAATACTACACCAATTACATAAGAAACTTCAGCCTTGAATTTTGGTATCCAAGGGGGTCCTGGGCCCCAGTCTTCCACAGATACCAAGGGATGACTTGACTTTATACAAGCATGCCAAAGATCCACTTGATAAATACTGTGTGACCTTGTGTGAGTTAATCTCTTTGCCATAGATTTTTAATTTGTTAAGTAGAGGTAATGATAGGTAGATACGGTATACTGTACACATGATGAAGTGCACAGATGTGAATATACGGTGAGTTTCGACAGTTGTGCACTCCAGGGTAGTGTGCATTTCTTTTTGCCCTCTTAGTTCTACAGGTCACAGGAATCCTGCCAAGGGAGTTTTGCAAGGTCTGGCCCATAAAGTCTTATCTTGTCTGCAGAAGTCAGCTGGTCTTGTCACTTCTTTCCCTGATAACCACCCCTCTTCCCTGGAGGGGTGGGGGTCTGAGTCATCAGGGCTTGAAGCTGTTGTGGAAGGTTCCTTTCAAAGAAATAAGGGGATTGTCTTTGCTAATTCTTTGCCATCTCTGTATCTCATATTTCCAAATACTGTTTCTTTTTATGGTTCTTTTTGGGAAATGAGGCTCAAAAATATACCCAGTTTTGTCTATGAGTAGGGTCCTGAGGTTATTTTTCCCTTGCCCCAGGCAGTTTTAAAATGTCTGATGCCTCTTCATTTTTGCCCCTTAGACACCAGCCCTGGCCAGCTGAATGAAACCTGTGGCAGTGGCCAGGCCATGGACCCAGTGGAGTCTGGGGATGGTGGAATCACCTTTGTTAACTGAGACTTGAGGTTACAGGAAAACCAGAAAGCTGAGCTTTCACGTCATGGAGCAGTGGAAACTCCTGGACTTCGGAGCGCTGCCAGACATATCCCTAAACCCCGAAACCCCAGTCCCTCACCCCTCATCAATGAGTTCCCTGAAGCCCTAGGGGTCTAAGGTTGGAGAGAGGTTAAGATGATATTTAAATTTTTTCACTCTCTTAGGAAGTGGGAAAAAATGGGATCCTGGCTCCGGGCAGTCAGGGGAGCCTTAAGCTGGGGGAACTAAGTGGACAGGGGACTTAAGGGCATGGTAACTGCAATTTTATTTAAAAAGCTGTGTGTTGGAAAATGAGCCTCTCAGTTTGGATGGGTATGGTCAGAAGGACCCAATCTTGTGGAACTACTACCTCTTAAACATCCTTTCGTGGTGAAGGCAGAGCGAGTTCATTTACCTGCCCTTAGATTGTAAACCCTGGCATTGCACTTCCCCAGGACTAATTTTTAAAGAGCATGGTTAGAGGAAGGATCCTACATAGGGCCTGGAGTTGTGTTTTTTTTTTTTTTTTTTTCCTTTTGAGATGGAGCCTCACTCCGTTACCCAGGCTGGAATGTAATGGCACGATCTCTGCTCACTGCGTCCTCCATCTCCCAGGTTCAAGCAATTCTCCTGCCTCGGCTTCCCCAATAGCTGGGATTACAGGCATGCACCACCACACTCAGCTAATTATCCGCCTGCCTCAGCCTCTCAAAGTGCTGCGATTACAGTTGTGAGCCTGGCCTAGGAGCTGGAGTTCTAATCCCTGTTTCTTAATTAAGCTATGGCTGTTTTACCAGGTACACAGGCCTCCTTCCTCATCTACTTTTTTTGGTCTAGGGGGGTGAGAGTAGGGAGCATTGGTTATGGATTCTTAACTTTTTTGTCAAGAACCTGTTTAAGAATCTGACCTATGGCCGGGTGCAGTGGCTCACGCCTGTAATCCCAGCACTTTGGGAGGCCAGGGCGGGTGGATCACAAGGTCAGGAGTTTGAGACCAGCCTGGCCACCATGGTGAAACCCCATCTCTACTAAAAATACACAAAAATTAGCCGGGCATGGAGGTGGACACCTGTAATCACAGCTACTTGAGAGGCTGAGGCAGGAGAATCACCTGAACCTGGGAGGCAGAGGTTGCAGTGAGCCGAGGTTGCACCTGGCGACGGAGCAATACTCCGTCTCAAAAAAAAAAAGAATCTGACCTGTGTACTTTCTCTAAAGAGGTGCACAATCATAATTTGGCACACTAATTAAGGGTTTGCCAGGCCCTTTGATTTTCTCAAGTTGTACACACAAATTGAAGGTAGCTCCTAAGCTTGTGTGGCTCCAAGTGTTCTTGGGGTATGTCTTCAATGTCTTTTAAAACAAGATGGTAATCTGTTACCGTGTATTTCCAAAAATGAAACAAAACCCCATGCTTTTGGATGGTTTCAGAATGTAGGCCCTGTGGCCTGGAGGTCCGTTGTAGTGAAGACTTCGTCTCCCTCTGTTTCATGCCTCTTTTCCAAGGCAGGCAATGGGACAGAAAGGTGTTGAGGCAGCTGAGTTTGTTTAAAATACTAATCCTGTGGCAAATCTCGGTTTTTCTATAGGAGGATGTGGTGATTAAAGGGTGAAGTTTGCATCATTAATTGGGAATACAGATTTTTATGTGCAGTTCTCTAAAAGCAAGCATTAGGGAGGGTGAAAAGCTAAGAGGAAATTGTTTCCCAAAGGGTTTTTTGCATGGCGTTTCCCTTCTCCCTCCTCTTGTGTTTGACCTATTTATGTACTTTCGGAGTGTTGATGTCATAGTATTTCAAAGGGATATTGTATGTCTTGACTGGTAACTGCTTTTAAATAGGCCCAAAATACTCCCTCCTCCATTAATGATCGGCATGGCTTCTGCAAGGAATGGAAATTGTCAAATTGTCATAGAATGTCTTAGTCATCCTGATGACTAGAGTCATTCTCTCTCCTGCTTAATTCTGGACCTTCTTTTGCAACCACTTGAATATAATCAGCAAATAAAAAGAACCTTTAAGGAAGACTAGCTTGTGTAGACCAATGTTCTTTGCATGTTAAGATGAAATACTGAGTGCAAGATGGAGAGAACGCCACTAAGCAGGATATCTTGACCTGCTTGTTAGTCAGGGTTTTGTAGGGGGACCATTCCCTGCCCCATCCGCCTGTTTCTCTTGTGGGATTAATCATTTCCTTTTGACCTTGTGCTCTGCCCCTAACATGTTGCATTGATCAGATCCTGAAATCTCAAGTCATTCTCTACCCCCACCACCCACCTCATTCTAATTAGACATCCTGAGGTGCAGGTTGGGGAGGGGTTTAAAATAGAAAAGGTATTCTCTATCAAAACACAAAATGAAAAACAAATTATTATTTTTAAAAACAAGCCTTTCCACCTTCCTGTTTTGTTTCCTTATGATTCTGTCAAGGCTTTTAGAAAGCTCCACTTTCTCACTGTGACTATGGAAATTTACTGGTACAGCTTATACATTTTAAAACCTTTGTTTCTCAGGAGCTGTGGAGAAAAGTTTGCTCTTTTTGTTAAGGCTTAGGTCTCAATTTCCTCCACTCTCACTTTTTAGACAATTTCTAAGTAGATGGTGAAATGTGAATTTCAGGCTACAATTAGTAAAATAACTGAATACAATTGGTAATAGAGCTGAATACAGTTAACAAATGGCCAAGCCAATAAGGAGGATGTGCAGAATTGACTGATTGACTTTGGTATATTTCCCTACTTAACTGAATCCACTCGGCTAAATAGTTCTTTGAAGACAGTCTTAGTGTTGTCTTCACCTTTGATTAATAAGAGAACTGGCAAACTGGAATTTTTGTTTTTGCTTTTTGAGACAGAATCTCACTCTGTTGCCCAGGCTGGAGTGCAGTGGTGCAATCTCAGTTCACTGCAACCTCCACCTCCCAGGTTCAGGCGATTCTCCTGCCTCAGCCTACCGAGTTGCTGGGATTACAGGCGCCAACCATTACGCCTAGCTAATTTTTGTATTTTTAGTAGAGATGTTTCACTGTGTTGGTCAGGCTAGTCTCAAACTTCTGACCTCAGGTGATCCCCCCGATTCAGCCTCCCAAAGTACCGGGATTACAGGTTTTGGCCATTGTGCCCTGCCAGAAGTGGCAACTTTGAAAGAGATGGGGCATTTCCACTCTGTGTGTGACGTTAATTTTGGGAAACTTAATTATTTCAAACATCAATTTCAGGGTGGCAAAACTAAGGTCTAAAGAGCATCAAAATGCAAAAGAGAGCAACAGTTTTTTTAGGCACAGTAACAGTTTTGTTTTTGTTTTTGTTTTTCACAGATGGGCAGGGAAGGAATTTTCTGTTCACTTCCCACTTTCAAGCAACTGTTGAGGAGGGAGAAGGTGGCTGAAACCCTCTGGAGCATGCTGGAGGGGTCCTGTAGGAACAAAGCCTCTGTATTGGACCTGCTTGGAGCTTGGACCAGGCTGTTTTATGTTCGGTCCTCAGCCTTGGACTAAACTGGCCACAGATTGCCTGGGGGTAGCCTTTTGGATTGTGGGGCCGTGAGTGAAATTGGGGACAGGGACAGTGTCATGGCCTAAGCTGGAGCCCCTGGGGGCACATCCTGGAAAAGGACATTGA
Organism: Cheracebus regulus; assembly: GCA_963574635.1. Classification (NCBI taxonomy): domain Eukaryota; kingdom Metazoa; phylum Chordata; class Mammalia; order Primates; family Pitheciidae; genus Cheracebus; species Cheracebus regulus. The sequence continues at coordinate 21,372 of CAUYQU010079691.1, forward strand.
GGGCTGTGTTCCTTCTCTCTGACCAGAGGTAGGGTGGGGGTTGGGAGGCAGATAAATAGGTTTCTCCAGCTTCCCCATATGTCCACTACTGGATTTATGCCTGAAAGAGTTGTGTAGAAATTTGAAAGCATTAGGAAGCAAAACAGTGGTTCAAACAAATACAGTGATAGGAGAGTGAGGCTCTCAGATGTGAGAATTTAGAAACTGCCCAAAGCAAGACGAGCATTTTGCCAGAGAGGTCTCATTGTGTTAGGCTTATTTTAGGGAGCCATGGGAATGTGCTGTTAAAGTCAGGCTTGTTAAACCCAGCAGGCATTTATTCTTGACCTGTAGGCAATGGGGAGCCATTGAGGGTTCTTGAGTTTGGGAAGTAATGATAAGAAAGCAGTTGAATTTAGTAGTGGTTGATGGTACACAGTTAGAATTGCCTCTGTCTAAGGATTAGAGAACACTGGGTAGAGGAAGGTTTCTATTTGTATACTTTTTTTAAATAAACTTTATCTGGTATTTATTTAGTATAAGCAGTAATGAAACACATAGCTTTGTCTTAGCAAATATTTTAGGAACATGAATAGAATAGCAAAAGGTATTTGCAATTTTATTAAATTCCAGGTAGCTGCACAAATAATTGCCATCCCAGTTTGGTGTGAGTAAAAAGTATGAAATTTTGTTCTATGACATATAGACACATTATAGGTTCCCCCTCACTACAGATTTGCTTATCAAGGAATACGTGTACCTATTTTTCTTCTTTTTTTTCACAAATAGTAACATACTGTATACTTTACTCTGTCCCGTATTTTCTTCATAGTAATGTATCTTGGAGATTATTTCTTTTTCTTTTTTTCTTTTTTTTGAGATGGAGTCTCACTCTGTCACCCAGGCTGAAGTGCAATGGCTCCATCTCGGCTCACTGCAGCCTCAGTTTCCCAGGCTGAAGCGATTCTCCTGCCTCACCCTCCTAAGTAGCAGGGATTACAGGCACCTGCCACCATGCCCAGCTAATTTTTGGTATTTTTAGTAGAGACGCGGTTTCTCTGTGTTGGCCAGGCTGGTCTCACAGCTCCTGACCTCAAGTGGTCTGCCCGCCTTGGCTTCTCACAGTGCTGGGATTACAGACGTGAGCCACTGTGCCTGGTCCAGAGATTATTTCTTTGGTCAGAATATCTTTCTTTTTTTATTTTTATTTTTATTTTTGAGACTGAGTCTTGTTCTGTTGCCCAGGCTAGAGTGCAGTGGCATGATCTCAGTTCAAGTGATTCTCTTGCCTCAGCCTCCCGAGTAGCTGGGATTACAGGTGCATGCCACCAAGCCTGGCTAATTTTTTGTATTTTTGGTCAAGACGGGGTATCACCATGTTGGCCAGGCTGGTCTTGCACTCCTGACCTCAAGTGATCCACCTGCCTCGGCCTCCCAAAGTGATGGAATTACAGGCATGAGCCACCGCGCCCGGCATATCTCATTCTTTTTGATGGTTGCCCTGGAATCAATTTATTTAACAATTATTAGCTAGTCCTCTATTAATGGACATTTAGTTTACTTCTAGTCTCTCATGTGGTGCTACAAATCATGTACACTTTTAAGGAAATGCTTCCTTCCTGGGAGTCCAAGGCAGGCAGATTACTTGAGGCCAGGAGTCCAAGACCAGTCTGACTAACACCAGTTAATCCCCTACTAAAAGTAGAAAAAATTAGCTGGGCGTGGTGGTGCACACCTATAATTCCAGCTATTTGGGAGGCTGTGGCAGGAGAATCAGAGCTGCTACTGGGCCATTACTTCACCACCTGCTGTAGATGTGAACCCTCCCATAAGAATCACAGCTGTTGCCATCTCCACATGGGGTGGGGTGGGGCGTGTGTTGCTGTCTTGCTGTAGGATACTTGGAGACAGGAGTGGATAAGAAGTTAGGGGCTACGCGTGGTGGCTGAAGTTTGTAATCCCAGCACTTTGGCAGGATGAGGTAGGCAGATCACCTGAGATCAGGAGTTGGAGACCAACCTGGTCAGCATAGTGAAACCCTGTTGCTAGTAAAAATACAAAAATTAGCTGGGCGTGGTGGCATGCTCCTGTAATTCCAGCTACTTAAGAGACTGAAGCATGACAATGGCTTGAATCTGGGAGGCGGAGGTTTCAGTGAGCTGAGATGGCACCACTGCACTCCAGCCTGGGCAACAGAGTGAGACTCTTTGTCTGTCTTTTTCTTTTTGGAGACAGAGTCTCCAACTGTCACCCAGGCTATAGTGCAGTGGCGTGATCTCGGCACACTGCAATCTCCGCCTCCTGGGTTCAAGCAATTCCCCTGTCTCAGCCTCCCGAGTAGCTGGGGCTACAGGTGTGTGCCACCATGCCCAGCTAATTGTTATGTATTTTTAGTAGAGACAGGGTTTCACCATTTTGGCGAGGATAGTCTCAATCTCCTGACCTCATGATCTGCCCGCCTTGGCCTCCCAAAGTGCTGGGATTACAGGCGTGAGCTACCGTGCCCAGCCCGACTTTTTTTGTCTCTTTAAAAAAACAAAAAGCCTGTGGGAGAGTGTTGTTCAGGGGGTAGATACCTACATAAAGAAGTCTTGGTGTTGGCCCCTTTGGGCAGGAGCTCTTGGCTCACAGCAACCTGTTTCCTGGGTTCAAGCAATTCTCATGCCTGAGCCTCCCAAGTAGCTGGAATTAGAGGCATATGCCACCATGCCCAGCTAATTTTTTTTACTTCTCACTGTGTTGGCCAGGGTGGTCTCCAGCTCCTTGTCTCAAGTGCTCGGCTTACCTTGGCTTCCCAAAGTGCTGGGATTACATGTGTAAGCCACTGCACCTGGCCTACATTCCCACTGTAAAAGTTTTGTTCTCTACCACATTCTCAAAGATAGTCATTTCTGGAGAGGCACCTCATTCATGGACATAGACATGGAAAGATGCTTCTGGACATTGCTTAGGCTGTTCAGGTTTTGAGAGGTTGTGACCAGCTCTTGGAAACCTGAATTTTCCTCTGGCTCTCTGTGGCTACCCACCTGATCAAGGCTCTGCAATGGAATTCCATGAATCAGATTTTGATGGAATTAGCTGTGGGCAGAGCTAGGAAGGAACCTAAGTTTGAATATCATTTTCATTCTCCAGGACTTACTCAGAGAGAAAACAAGGCATCATCTGGCTAAATCAATCTAGCCCTCAGTTCCAACTCCTCAAAAAGCTCTGTTTTATGTTCTTTAATAGGTGAGAATGGCGTTTTGGGGGTCATTTTCTGACCACACTTTTATGCTGTTGGGATACAGTAGTGCTAACCACCCTTAAATAGAGCTATTGCATAATCTGTGTTTCCTTCCTTCTCTTTGTTCAAATGAGTATTGAGCATCCATGTGCCAGACACATGACAGTGAACAAGACAAAAAAGTCAGAGAAAAGTCAGTTCCAGCTTCCTTGTACACTGATGTCCCTTACCCACAGTCAACCACGGTTGGAAAATAGGTGAGTGCAGTACATGGTATTTTGAGAGAGAGAGAAATATAATTGCCCTATTTTCTTATTGGTTGTTGTTAGACTTCTTACTGTGCCTAATTTATAAATTACATTTTATCATAAGTATATATGTATAGTGAAAAACATAGTATACATAGGATTTGGTACTATCCATGCTTTCAGGCATCCACTGGGGGTCTTAGACGTATCCCTGAGGATGAGAGGGACTACTATACTTAAATTTTAACGAGCAGTGTACAAGTAACTAGATACACACTTTCAGGGTTTGAAAAGGGCTATGAGGGAAATGGAGCTGGGTAAGGGATGGAAGTGAGGGGTACCAGTGTTGTGTTTAGTAGAGGGGAAAGTGGCTAAGGGAGGTAGGTATGGGGCAGCTGTGGCGGGGAGGGCATGATTCTCAGGGGGAGAGAACAGCAGGGAGTCCAGGATGGCCCAGCCAAACTCTGTGGGCACAGTGACCACCCCCCACCCAGGAGTAAAGTGGGGAGCCTCTGGAGGGTTTTAAAGGGTGTGGTGCAATCTGTCTCTGACCTGTCTCTGTCCCTCCTCTTTTGCTGCTGCTCTGGGAACACACTAGGGCAAGAAGGAGACTCAGGTCTTTGGCTTGTCAGTCCTTTGGAAAGTGTCTGGGAGAAGCAATATTCCCCAGAGGGACTTCTCCCAGAATATAGGTTCATCTTCAGGGATTGTGGTGTTGGGGAGCACAGCAGGAGGGAGACCCCGGCTGAGACAGGAGGAAAGATCTCAGAGGGAACCCAGTATAAGCTGACGATGCCCCGTGTGGTACACAGGGTAATTAGCTGCCTCTGTATTGTTTATAAAACAACCCACAATTCAGAGGAATAGCATACAGGAGAGATGCCCCAAGCTGGCATCTCCTGCTGAGGGCAAGGGCATCATAGTGCCAAGATGTGGCAATAAGGAAATGTAATGGATGTTAGAAATAGGACCTCTGGTGGTGGAGGGTGAAAGGGGTGAAAGGCTGTTTTTGACTGGACATAAATAGGAGTGGAGTCACTGACCTCCTGCAGAGGAATTTGGGACTTGTAGGGTCAGAGGTCATCATTTAGCATGTTTTCCTCCAATCTTATTTATTATGAAATCTCTCAACCTTCTTTTCGTTTTATTTTTTTCTTTGACACGGAGTCTCTCTCTGTCACCCAGGCTGTAGTGCAGTGGCACACTCTTGGCTCACTGCAACCTCTGCCTCCCGGATCCAAGCACTTCCCTGCCTCCTGAGTAGCTGGGACTACAGGCACTCGCCACCATGCCTGGCTAATTTTTGTACTTTTTAGTAGAGATGGGATTTCACCATATTGGCCAGGCTGGTCTCAAACTCCTGACCTTGTGATTCACCCACCTTGGCCTCCCAAAGTGCTGGGATTACAGGCATGAGCCACTGTACCTGGCCCTCAACCTTCTTTTCAATGAGCAAACAGAGTAACCTGGAGAACCCGGGGCAGGAGTGCCCTCATGGCTCATTGGCTGTTCTGCCTTGCAAGCCCAGTGATTTAACTTGCCTTGCCACTTACCAGGCCGGAACCCTTATGGGCTCATGACCATGCCTTTTCTTTCTGTTGGAACTGCCACGGACGTTTTTGGATTTCATGTACTCTCTTAGGATGAATTCACCACCACCCGAGAGGAAATGTAGTATCCCTGTTTATGTGTGAAAACAGAGCTCAGTGAGCCAGTTTATCCAAACGAGCTGGAGAAGGACCACTCGACATTTGAACCCAGGTTTTCTGACTCCTCAACATAAGATGGCCCAAAGTTATGCCCTGGCCTGTTTATTATTAAGTGGAAGCAGAATATTATAAAGGTCTTCATCCTCCTTATCTTTCATGTTGAGTAGGCTGAGGAGGAAGAGAGAGAGGAGGGGTTACTCTTGCTGTCTTAGGTGGCAGGGGTATAAGAAAATCCATGTATAAGTGGACCCTTGTGTTTCAAACCCGTGTTGTTCAAGAGTCAGCTGTATTTTGGTTAATTCTTCGTTTGTCTTTTTATTTATTTTTTTATTTTAAAAACGGGGTTTCACCATATTGGTCAGGCTGGTCTCGAACTCCTGACCTCAGGTGATCTGCCTGCCTCAGCCTCCCAAAGTGCTGGGATTACAGGCATGAGCCAGCTAATTCCTCATTTGTCTTACTGATTCTCTCTAGGGGTATATTTTCCAAATCAGGCCATGTCTGAGAGTGAAAGGGGGTGCTGTTTACAATTAGGCTGAGACATCATGAGCAAACCGGACTTCCCCAGACTGACCAACCAACACCTCTTAGGGACTAGAAGCTTCTCAAGTTGTTTTTTCTTTCAAGGCTTTTAGCACAGCCTTAAATCTTATGTAAATAGTTTAAAAATCAGCAGTAAACACAGCACACTTGATAAGGATACTATGGCCTCATAGTCTCTGAGTCTGTGTACAGACCAAGTTTAAGAGCTGTCTCTAGGCTGAGTGTGGTGGCTCATGCCTGTAATCCCAACACTTTGGGAAGCTGAGGTAGGTAGACCACCTGAGGTCAGGAGTTCGAGACCAGTCTGGTTAACATGGTGAAACCCTGTTTTTATGAAAAATACAAACAATTAGCTGGGTGTGGTGTTATCCCCGATACCTGGGAGGCTGAGGCAGGAGAATGACTTGAACACTGCACTGCACTGCTTGCTTGCAGTGAGCTGAGATCGCACCATTGTACTCCAGCTTGGGAGTGAAACACCATCTCAAAAAACAAACCCAAAAACTGTCTCTAAAACAGATGGAGTTGGAGGCCCAGGAGAGCCAGGAGTCCCAGCTGAACAGTCCGAGCCTCCCTGGCCAGCTCTTCTTGGGGAATAGTTTTAGATGCATTGGGATGAGTATTGTAGAAAGACAAAGGAAAAGCCACATAAGGCCTCAGAACAATTTGAGGGAAGGACAGAGCCAAATATTTAGATTTCTTCTGCCATGTGTATCACCTTTTCCTGACCAGGTGATAGACAAAGTAAGGGTGACTTTTTCAGGGCCAGGTGGAGCAAGACAGGAATTTCAGGACCCAAGTAAAGGCTAATTTGAGGATTTAGAAAAGCCTCCTGAAAACTTCGATTTCATAACTGATAGTACCTGATTGTTTTACCAGGTGGGAGGTTGTGAATTTTCTTTTCTTTTTTTTCTTTCTTTCTTTTTTTTCTTTTTCTTTTATTTTTAAAGATGGGGTTTCACCATGATGGCCGGGCTGGTCTTGAACTCCTGACCTCAGGTGATCCATCCACCTCGGCCTCCCAAAGTGCTAGGATTACAGGCGTGAGCCACCGCGCCCGACTGTGAATTTTCTTTTTGCCATCACAGCAGGTCTGGCTTCTTCCATTTTTGTGAAGTTTATCCTGTGTATTTGATGGGGTCCAAGATCAGGTTCTGCTCCTCACCACCTTTATAGGGCAGGCGTATGGGGTTTCCCCAGGCTCCATGACCTGCTGAGTCTGGGCAGTGGGTGCCTGTTTCACAAGTTCTGTTGCTTCATTTGTTGGAATGAGGTAGGATTTCTGAGAAACGTTCATATCTGAGACTTGAAATTATTTCTCATTACCATCATTTGCCAAAAGAGGAAAAACATGATGAGTGGTACTGTGACTTCAGAGTTGGTTGTTTTTTTTTTTTTTTTTTTTTTTTTGTCCTTTAGAGACCATGTCTTGCTCTGTTGCCTGGGCTGGAGTGCAGTGGCATGAGGCAGTGGCTCACTGTAGCTAGAACTACAGGTGCCCACCACCATGCCTGGCTGATTTTTACATTTTTCATAGAGAGAGGGTTTCACCATATTGACCTCCTGGTCCTGAACTCCTGACCTCAGGTGATCCACCTGCCTTGGCTTCCCAAAGTGATGAGATTACAGCTGTGAGCCACCAGGTCTGGCCAACTTCAGAGTTCTAAAGAGGAGTTTGATTCTGGTGCTTTTTGTATACAGTGTCCCCAGATGTTGGTCTTTTCTCTGATTGTATCTTATTACCATTTAGTTGACATTCCCTGCCTGGAATGCTGCTGGCCTGGGTGCCTGGATTCCCTGGCTTTCCAGGGGTCACTTCACTTTGTGCATGAGCTTGTGCAGTGGCAGGATCTCAGCTCACTGCAACCTCCCTTACCGCAGCCTCTGCCTCCCAAGTTCAAATGATTCTCCTGCCTCAGCCTCCTGAGTAGCCGGGATACAGACACTCACCACCACGCCTGGCTAATTGTTGTAATTTTTTTTTAATGGAGACGGAGTTTCACTGTATTGGCCAGGCTGGCCTCAAACTCCTGACCTCAAGTGATCTGCCCACCTCAGCCTCCCAAAGTGCTGGGATTACAGCTGTGAGCCACTGCACACAGACAATAAATAAATCATTGGCCAGGTGCGGTGGCTCAGGCCTGTAATCCAAATACTTTGGGAGGCCGAGGTGGGAAGATCACTTGAACTCAGGAGTTCAAGACCAGCCTCGGCAACAAAGTGAGTCCCTGTCTCTACAAAAAATAAAAATCATTTTCTTTACAAGACTAATCCCCCCTTCCCCCGTTTTTGCACTGGAGGTGTTTGCTGTGCTCTTGCTCATTTTACCTTTTACTTACAGAGAAAGATGTCAAAAAAGGCTCTGGTAATTGCCGGAATGTTGGGGGTAAGATGAGGTACTGGGAGAGTGTGTCTGGTTTCTCTCTGTCTTTAATACTCTCCTTGACAGGTGCTGTTTTGGGGAATGCCATAGATGAGCCCAGACTTTGGGTTTGGGGACAGATCCCCATAATTCACAGACATGCCCCAACACCCACCCCTCCACACCCCTACAGCCCACATGAGCATCAGCAATCCCCACTGCAGTGCGGGCACTTTTTGGCATTAAGAGAATTCACAGAGGCCATGTATGTGCTGTCTACTGCTTTCTGTGATTGGTCATTTCCCAATTTAAAATAATTCTTGTCTGTGAACAACTCTATTATCATAAAATTATTTAGTTAACTGCTTGATTTTTTTTTTTTTTTTTAAGGCATTGCCTAGAAAGGTAACCAGCTGTAAGCCTTATCAACTCATGTGACAATGGACATGGGCCACACTATAACCTTCATTCACTAACCCTAGTCAAGACAGAAGGCAACTAAGTAACACAGGGGAGCCAGACGAGATGATGGAACTTGGAGAGAGGAGGGAAATGTTAGGTTGTGTTAAAGATAGAGAACGTGACTAGTGATATTTACTAACGGTTTTATTACTAGTGTATTCTCATCTGAGTCTTTATTTTTGCTTCTCTTCTCAGGAATTTTACCCAGATGAGTACCTTGCCTTGCTTAAAAAAAAAATCTGCCTCTCTACACCATCTCAGCCACATGGGCTATTGAAACTTACTTGGCTTCTTTAGGAACTGAAAAGGTTTCAGGTGTACACTGTTGCCTGCTGTTTAAGAGGCGAGGACTGAGTTACATGGCCCACCTACAGAGTCTGACCATTTTTTAAATGTCAGCCCCAAAGTACCACGGACTATTTTCTATAACACAACAGATTAAAATCGTGCCTTGCTTTTGCAACCTTGGAGGCAGCAGGAAAACTTGTGTGTCTACGTCCAGATCTGTCTTTTTCGCATCCAGTTTAAAAATATATAATTTACATGGGCAGTGATCTCAGTGTTGGATCACATCTCCTTTATTTGCTGCTGGAAGCTGCATGGGCCACTCATTAGTACATCAGAGGTCAGATGCATGCCGGGGCGGCAGCTGGGACACTAATGATTTCATATGGCTTTGTATGGCTGCTGGCTGCCTGCGGTGCTGTAAATCGGGACTTAGGGTTCTAATTTTTTCAAAACCTACAGGGAGGTTGCCTCTTGCGAGATAGAACTTAAGATAATATTTATAGTAGAGGGCAAAGGAAAAATAGTACCTAATGTGAACATTGTGGAAAGAATGGTAGCAACCTATTAGAAGTAAATTATGTGGGGCCATTGGAGTTAACTCATTTATGGGCTCCATGAGTATTTTATTAGGTCCTTAGCTATGAAGAGTGCTGCACTGTGGCCAGGCTCCAAGCATCACCCCCTTCAACACTTAGGTTGTCAGTGGAAGGATTCTCCCCTCACTTTTGGGAGGGAGGAGTGTAACTGAACCTTTTTTTTTTTTTTTTTGAGCCTGTCTTGCTGTGTTGCCCAGGCCGAGTGCAGTGGTGCATACATACATGGCCCACTGCAACCTGGAACTCTTATGCTCAAGCCATCCTCCTGGCGTGAGCCACCATGCCTGGCTAATTTTTAGTTTTGATGATTGATGTATACCTGTGTAACCACTCCTTTCATCGAGATATAGATTATTTCCCTCCAGAAGGGTTCCCTTGGGGATCCGTCTACTTCACCCCTGTTCTCACCTGCAACTACTGTTGTGATTTCTTCCACATTGAGTTTTACCTTCATATATTGATAAATGGAGTTATGCAATATACTCTTTTGACTTTGGCTTTTTCCACCAGTCATAATGTCTTTGAGTTTCTTGTATGTAGGTTTGTTTGTTTGTTTATTTTTGAGTTGGATTCTTGCTCTGTCACCCAGGCTGCAGTGCAATGGTGAGATCTTGGCTCACTGCAGCCTCCACCTCCCAGGTTCAAGCGATTCTCCTGCCTCAGCCTCCCTAAGTAGCTGGGACCACAGGTGCCCGCCACCATGCCCAGCTAATTTTTGTATTTTTAATAGAGATGGGGCTTCACTGTGTTGGCTAGGCTGGTCTCAAACTTGTGACCTCAAATGATGGTGAGCCACCATGCCTAGCTAAGACGCCCTTTTATTACAGAGCCTTCAGGAAATGTGTGAGACACTGAATGAAGGTAGTGGGCTGCCAGGCCATGAGTTTGCTTCATACTGCGTGGGGTGGGTAAAGATAACAAAGTTGCCAGCCTAAAAAGCAGATTCTCATCTGGGAAGCAATTAAATCCAAAGGGCCTAGGAAGCTGGTGATGGCTGGGTCCCCAGAGGCAGGGTTTGGAGAACATGTTTATTCGAGATCCCCTGCTTTGAAAGGCAGGATGCAGGCCCAACAGGGCTCTGACACCCCAGTGCCCCCAGGGGCAGAGAGTCTGCCGCCTGAGCTCCAGGCTGAGGCTCAGCAGGTCTGGTGTAGGTGGAAAGTCTGGGTAAAGGAAATGGCAGGAATAGTACATTCCGCACTGTGCATCCCTGTTCCCCCCACTTGGCATGTGTATTGTCCCACAGTTGGTATTTAGCGACATCATTATTATACTTTTAAAAATGAAGTGTTTTTTTCTTTTTGTGTCTTAACAAAGGCCAAGAGAAGTGCTCATTTTAGCTCAACTTGGGGTAGGGGGTGCCCGTCATTTCCCCCGCTGGAATTCCCTCATGTCCTCCTTACCGCGACCTCTGCCTTTTATGGCTCACCTGGAGGATTGCTCCTACCCTGTGAACCTCACCGCAGAAGCCTGAGTGAGGAGGGTCAGAATCACAGAAAACTACATACATGAGTTTTGCCACCCTGTCTCAGGCCACATCGACGGCCGTGCACTCGCAGTCAGGTGGCAGCAAGAGACATTCATGAAACTACTTTGTCTGACTCTGATACAACTGGTTGAAGGCGTTTGCTGTGCTGCCCAGGGCATTGTTCTTATCTGGGTTTTCATCTTCCTTCAGAGAGTCATTGCTGGGGGAAAATGATTTTCTTCCAGGATGAACTCATTTTCCACTTTTGATAATTCTGATAGTTCCTGTGAGCCAAAAATGGGGTTGTTTCTCTTTTTATCACGTCAAGTAAGCTCAGCCAAATTACAGCATTTAACTTTGTAAACAGAACCTACTCATTTTCATTATCTGGCCTTTTAATTTGCTAGGTTTTTTTTTTTTTTTTGGAGATTCTGACTTGCTCTGTCGCCCAGGCTGGAGGCAGTGGCGAGATCTCTGCTCACTGCAACCTCTGCATCCTCGGTTCAGTGGTCCTCCTGTCTCAGCCTCCTGAGTAGTTGGGATTAGTGGTGCCCGTCACCACGCCCGGCTAAGTTTTGTATTTTTAGTGGAGTTGGGTTTTGCTATGTTGGTCAGGCTGGTCTCAAACTCCTGACTTTCAGTGATCTGCCCGCCTCAGCTTCCCTAAGTGTTGGGATTACAGGCGTGAACCACCATGCTCAGGATGACTTACTTTTAAAACATGATGCTTCCAGTTTTGTTTTGTTTCGTTTTTGAGACAGAGTCTTGCTCTGTTGTGTGGGGTAGAGTGCAGTGGCGTGATCTCTCACTGCAGCCTCTGCAGACGGAGTTTCACCATGTTAGCCAGGCTGGTCTTGAATTCCTGACCTCAAGTGATCAGCTTCCCAAAGTGCTGGGATTACAGGCATGAGCCACCACACCCGGTCAGTGCTTTGTGTTTTGTGTATATTAATAGTAAAAGCTGGTGGTGTATTTCACCACCAGCTCAGGAGAAATACCCTGACATGGTGGTGTGCTACTGGAGGGTACTTGCAGGGAGAAGGAAGGTGTATGTTGAGGCTCTGAACTCTGAGACTTTGGACAGGGCAGTGTTGATGGAAAATAATTTAGGGGCTGGTGAAGCTGGACCACTTTACCAAGGGCCTGAGTGATTGTGGGGCCTGTCCCACAAGCAGAGGAGCAGGTGATAGGAGAAGAAATGAGTAGCATTTGTGGAATCCTTGTAGAATGGGGTATTAGGGGAGCAGGGACTTGCGAGATGTGGTTGGCTGCTGTTGGGGACGAGTAATGGCAAATGTTGGGGGAGCAGCAGTCAGTGGTAGTGAAGAATTTTTAAAGAGAATTAGGGAGGAAGGGATCATGGTGTGGCTTTTGGAGTCACATAAAAACTTTAAGTGAACAAATGCTAACAGATGACATCAGATGGTCATCAAACTGCTTCTTCCTGGCACCAGCAGTTGCGTTGAGGTCACATGTGGAGATAACTGCACCCCTCTCTGATGTCAAGTTTTCCTTTCAAATTGCCTTGTCCATGGAGCCTAAACAATTGGATTGGAGATGAGTAGATGCCTCTGACCCCACTTTAGGCTGTTCTCGTACACCCTCTTCCACACTGCCCCCTTAGATCTTCACATGTTACATTGCTTATTTAGCCTGGGAATGAATCTTACTCAGGCAGACAGTATGTGTACATTTCTTACCTTAACCTTTGAGGTCAGTTCAGCCTCAGCATTCAAAATATCAGATTTTAGAAAGGTAATACTGTGCATTTACATAATACAAATAATGGGATCCCAAAATTACATGACAGTATCTGTAGTGAAATATATAAAAAATTATAAAATGACATACATAGGTAAAAATAATCATTTTCACACCAGTTCTAGTTTTTAAAATTATCGACAAAAATTTTGTGTGTTTGTATGTATGTATGTATGTATGTATGTATGTATGTATACATACAGTTTTTGAGACAGGGTCTCGGGCTCTGTGGCCTAGGCTGGAGTGCTGTGGTGCGATCATGGTTCACTATAACTTTCATTCTGTGCTCAGTGATCCTCTTGTCTCAGCCTCCCAACATGCTGGTATTATAGACCTAAACCACCATGTCCAGCCAAAAATCGTATATATTTACTGTGTACAACACGTTTTGAACTCACATACTTACTTTTTGTGGTAAGAATATGTAAAAATGTGTTCACTGATTGTCAAAAATACTTTAAATAACTATAGTACCTTGTTGTACATTAGTTTTGCTGCCAAATAGCATATGGAAAATCTTTTTTTTTCCATAGCATCAATTTGGATTTTGGAGTTGCAGAAAGGGGATTGTGGGTTTGTATGGGGCCTTGAGTGTGTGTGTGCACGCCTGCACGTGTGAATGTGTGTGTGTGTTTTAAATCCTAACACACTGCTCTTTCTTTATGTTGCCTGAGATTCCTTCAATTTCTAGAGATAACATGAGGCAGCCCCCGCTTAATCTCTTTAGCAGATGCTACTGAGACTGCCAGAACACAACACAACAAGACTTTTCTTTCCTTGGACTATTCCTCTTCTAGGCCCCTTTTCAGTGTTGATGGGTAGAACCCATCAAAGACTTCTATCCAAGCAGAAGTATATCTTAACTCCAGTCCCAACTGTGAACTGTATCTGTACTGACTGCCTCTCCTGGCATCCCCCTGCTGACCTTTTGTGTTTGGTTGTGTTGAGAACAGAAACTGGTACTTTGCCCTTCACATGGGTGCAGGTCAACCTGACTGAAAAGGATTTCTTACTATCCAAGCTTGCAAGTAGGTTTCCCCCAATAACCATTATATCAAGTGGTGGAACAGTTGAATATATATCCAGATTGAACACTAGGGATTCGGTAAAGAACAAGGACGTTAACTGTGCCATTGCTTGCAATTTTTCAAAAATCAGGAAACAGTTTTACAATTTTATTAGCATATACTGATTAAATAAGTTGTGGTACATCCATATAGCAACATACCATGCAGCCATTCAGAAAGCCAGGCATCTCTGCACGGAGTGACCCAGAACAGTCTCCAAGTTAATATAGTTAAGAGAAACATTTTTTTTTTGTCTTAAATTCAATTATGCATAGAATAAAAGTTTTTTTTTTTAATGGTTAAAGTGGAAACAAGTAAGACATTAGGGAGAGTTTTTTAAAAACTGCTGTGTTACTTTCTGCATTTGAACAAATACTTGTTACCTAGCCAAATAAAAAATATTTTGGAAGTACTACCACCTTTCACCTCCACCAAAGAAAGGATAATTTGTCTGTGGTTGGGCTCTGTGGCCTTGAACGGGTAAGGATTGTGCATGAACTAGGTCCCAATTCCTTTATTTTTATCCAGGCCAAAGTTGTGGGGCAACGCATGGCCAGAGCTACAGGAGGGGCTTCTGCTGCGGGTTTAGGCTGTGGGTTTAGGCTGTGGGTTTTAGAGACAAGCACTCAATCTATCTAAGTGAAGTAAAGCTTCATTTTAGTATTACTTAATAGACCTGTTTCATGGCTAGACTTACCCCCTTGAACTTGACTTACCATTTTTAAAACGAATCCTCTGTTGTCCCAGATGAGAACCTGCATAGTAGCACACACAGGTAAGGCTGCTTCTGGGCCTCATTTGCTTCTAGAACCGATTGTTGCCTCCATTTTATTTCTGTATTGGGAAACTCAGAAACCTTTTTGGGTGGGTGGAGATCTTGCCAGGCGTCACGGTTCAGCTTGGTTTGTGGGGAGCCAAGTAAATATTCTTGGTCATTTTAAGGGATATCGAACTAATCTTTAAAAAGTTTACAGTGGTGTATATATATAGTATATATATAATTTTTTTTTTTTTTTTTGAGATAGAGTCTCACTTTCTCATCCAGGCTGGAGAGCAGTGGCGTGATCTCGGCTCACTGCAACCTCCACCTCTCGGATTCACGCAATTCTCCTGCCTCAGCCTCTTGAATAGCTGGGACTACAGGCATGCACCACCATGCCCAGCTAAGTTTTGTATTTTTAGTAGAGAGGTGGTTTCACCATGTTGGCAGGGCTGATCTCAAACTCCTGACCTTGTGATCTACTCGCCTCAGCCTTCCAAAGTGCTGAGATTACAGGTGTGAGCCACCGCGCCCAGCCAGCGGTTTATATATTTTAACTGAGACATTTTGATTAACTTAAATGGCGATCTGGGCCTTCCTCCGTCCTTTTAGCTTACATTCTTCACTGATAGGGGTAGTTGTATTTTAAACCTGAAGCTCATTCTTTCAGATGTGTGGGGCTCCAACAGAGGTCCCTTGGTATGTGTGTTCCTTGTTGGGCCACAGATAGTGTAAAATCTAGACTCCAGAAGCCTGGGTATGTGTGTATTTACATGTGCACAGGCGTGCACGCGCACACGTTCGTTAACAGCATTTTATTTGAACACTGGCTAAGGCACAAACATGCCTACTTTGTATTTTTATTTATTTATTTTCCCTTTAACCCCCCTCCCCCATTCCCCCTGCCCAGTCCCCCGCCTGTTCCTTTCCTGCTGGGCTCACATTCTTAGGTCTTTGTCTCTGCCTGGTATTTTAGAAATTTTGGGAGAGGAAGGCAAAGGGTGGGACGTTCTGGAAGCTGGGGGCAGGGAAGAGGGTGGTCACTTGCAGGGTCAGAGGTCAAGCCTCCTCCATTTAGCTGGGGCAGCCGGATTGTCGCCAGGCCCGAGGGGGCGTGTCTGTGCATCTGCCCGGGAAGCCCCAAACAGGCCCTGGAATTCCTGCTGCTAGACGACCTGTTCTTCCCAGTCCCTTCCCCCGCTTTCCCGGGAGCTGCCATTCATGGCTACTTGCACTTTTCTGGCTATATAGGACCCTCCACACAGCTCCAGTTTATTCCCTTAAAAATAATCTTACACCTGTTTCAGAGAGAATGGCACCCATGCACACCCTTACCTATTGATTGTTTTAACAGCTCTAAAATTATGGTTTTTCAATCTCAGAAAATGTGGTTAGAAGAGACGGGGAGCTTCTTGTGAAATCTTACCAAAGTTTTGTGCCAACTTTTAGCTGGAAGGCTTATAAAAGTGGATTTCATTTTATAGTTTTTGGACAATTCATTCTTTTACAAAATTCATGGTTTACTAATTACGAGGACATTGAGGCTATTCTTTTTTACTCACTGGTAGCTTTTTATTATCAACCAATTGGGTGCACCCTGCCCCCACTTCTGCTGCAGGCAGCCTGGAGCTGTAAAAGCACTGGCTCTTCTGAAACCACAGTGTGTTCCGGGTACTTAGAAAAGCATCGATCCTGTGTAAAACGATACCAGGCAGGGACTGCATTCAGAGACCCCTTTCACTCCTATATCTGGGCTCTCAAGGCTGGTCACAGGAGGGCTCTGATGTTGGCTCAGGGCACCCTGCCTTTCTCTGCCATCAGCAGCCACTATCTGTTCTGACCAGGATTTTTTTCCTGTCCACTGCATCTGCAGAATCTTCTAAAACCTACCATTCATGGCGGGGGGATTGCCCATGTCCAGCATCATCCAGGTTCTGTATTTTAAGTTGATGATCTAAACCTAAGAAAAATGACCTTAATTCTTTATAGTTGAACAGTCAGAGGTTTAGAGTGGGCATCCTGGCTCAGCCCAGAACTTACTACTTACTTGTTTTTGTTGTTGTTCTTTGTTTTGCACTCTCACAGAGTTGCCTAGGCTAGGTGTAGTGCCATGGTCATGGCTGACTGCAGCCTCGAACTTCTCGGGCTCAAGGGATCCTCCCACCCCAGCTTCCTGAATAGGTGGGACTACAGGAATGAGTCACCACGCCCAGCTTAAAAAAAAAAATTAATTTTTTTGTGGTTTGGACCCAAGTGCTCCTCTAGCCTCAGCTTCTTAAAGAGCTTGGACTACAGGCATGAGCTGCCACATCCAGCTACTAGAACTTAATTTTGAAGCTCTTTGTTTTCTGTTGTCAAGTCTCTATAGATAGACTTTCTAGGGTGGAAGGAGTCTCCGGAGGTACTTAGTCAGGCCCTTTGCGTTTCACAGATGAGACTGAAGCCCAGATAGGTCAAGAAAGGTAACAGATGGTTCCATAGCCTGGGTAGTGCAAGGCTCAAGTTTACAGCCTGAGGTTCTTTTTACTCACTAGCCATGGAGATGACAGCAGTCTATATGGTTATATTTTCAAGAGCCCATAGTCCAAAGGAAGCAGGGGAGAGAGTGCCATTCAGTCCACACAGCTGTCTTGAGAAGATGGAAAGACAAAGGATGCGTTTTCAAGGTTGCTTAGCTGTTACAAGTAGGAAGGCCACTGAATGTTTAGTGGCATGTTTTATTCACATGTGAAAGAAACTTTCTGATGGAAGTTTTTTCACACTTCCTATCAGCATAGGAGTGACCCCTTTATTCCCATGACAAATGGAGAGAGCAAAGGAAAGGAATGTGGTTCA
Organism: Cheracebus regulus; assembly: GCA_963574635.1. Lineage (NCBI taxonomy): Eukaryota > Metazoa > Chordata > Mammalia > Primates > Pitheciidae > Cheracebus > Cheracebus regulus. The sequence goes on from CAUYQU010079691.1 coordinate 38,673, forward strand.
AACTGGTAGAATTGCTTTAGCACCACATCGTAAAAAGGGATCGGCCAGGAATTTTTCCTGAATTTATCCAGCTCAGCATCTTTTGGTTAGTATTTTTACTTGAGAATTTTAGATTAAACAGATTATTAGGATTAGATAATCTCTAAAGGGTGGATCAGCTTAAAAAGCAACTGACCTTAAAGGAGGAAAATTGCTGCTACCAGGATTTCATCTACCATCATGGCTGGCAAAATACTGCACTGATCAAAATTGGTAGGAAACTTACAAACCTTATCACATTTCCCTCGTATAAAGTAGGATCCATAAAACCTGCTGGTTCTAGCAGAACTGTTTCTTTACAAAAGTAAAAACACAATATCTTAAATCTTTCCTTTTTCTTTCTGAATTGTAAGGTTTCTAGAGAATCAGTTTAACCCATGCTGGATGATTACACACTTCTCAATTAGCCTTGAGAAGAGCAACTTTTTCTTCCTCTTCTCCTCCCTCTTCCCCGCCTTTCCCCTCCTCTTTCTCCTCCTCCCCATCCTCCCCTTCTTCTCCCTTCTCTTCCTCTTCCCCCTCCTCCTCCTCTTCTTCCTTCTCCTTCGAGGCAGAGTCTTGCTCTGTTACCCAGGCTGAAGTACAATGGTTTGATCTTGGCTCACTGCAGCTCCGCCTCCAGAGTTCAAGCAATTCTTTTGCTTCAGCCTCCCGAGTAGCTGGCAGTACAGGCGTCCACCACCACGGCTGGCTAATTTTTGTGTTTTTAGTAGAGACGGGGTTTCACCATATTGGTCAGGCTGGTCTCAAACTCCTGACCTCAGGTGATCCACCTGCCTCAGCCTCCCAAAGTGCTGGGATTACAGGCGTGAATCTCTGTGCCTGGCTGAGTGGAGCAACCTTTTTGTCCTCGACGGAACCATTTAGGGGGAGCATTTTTCTAGTGGACACACTTCATGCCAGTATTTTGGTTGTTAATAAAATAAAGATCTTGGAGAAGGAAAGAATCAGCAGTCTCCCTCTGTTTGCCCCTAGCCCTCTCTGTTTGGAACTCTCTGCCAAGAAAACTTTAGGTCACTTCCAAGCCTTCTCCCCATCTCTATCTCCATCTCCCACAGCACTCTGCCCTCCTCGCCAGAATGAGCTCCTATTCAGTTTGTGCAGAATTGCTGGAAATTTCGCATCCTGGATCTCCACCCTACCTAGCAAGGTGCTGTGTACTGGGCATTAGAGTCAGTGTCCTACCTGTGTTGGAACCAGCTCTGCAGAAGGCTCATGTTGGCTTCCCTGCTGTGTCTTTGCTAATTCTGTGGCCTTGAGCACCCCCAACCTCCTTTCTTCACCTGCAGATGAAGTGTGGTGGTTTGTATGTGGAAGAATTCCCCTTGCAGACTGCTTCTCTGCCTGTTGCATGTTAGCTAGCTTCCCCTCACACCCAGGTGTACCAGAGGCAAATTTCATCTCTGCTCTTGAAAGCAATCCAGCAAACATTTACAGAGTGGTGCTAAGTGGCCTGCTCTGTGGAGAGAGACACAATAATGAGACTGGCCCAGTTTCTGTGCCAAGGAGATTTCTCTCTTGAGAGCTCCTTATTTATTAGCAGGTAAAGGTTGTGCCAACCCTTCTCTCTCTCTGTCCCCCTCCCAGCGTGCCGGGCCCCAGGGAAGTGTAGAAGAACATCACATAAAGCAGTTCTGTCAGCACTGGCTGCCTCCCAGGTTCAACTCCTTGGAATAACTTGGCATGAAGAAGAAAGGCAAGGAGCTGGCTGACCTTACCACTAGCTTTTTTACCTTCGTTCCAGAAACTTAAGTCTGTAGATTGCTTGAGTGCCTGAGAGAACCATGCTTTGCACTTTGCACTTTGCACTAATCTCCTCGATGGGGAGGGAGCAACAAGCTGTGGTGTGAGGATGATTGTTGCTGGCTCTTAACCTTACTTCACACATCCAGACTGGAGCAGGAAAGGAAACTTTTCTGGCATATTCTTGCCTCCGGGCCACCAATATCAGACTAGGCAACATGGTCTTAACAACTTTTCCAGATAATGAAGCTAAGATTCAGGAGAGACTCTCGTGCTGGGAGGTTTGTTTTGTTTAGTTTCTGCCTTTGAAGTGTCTCTCTTATGGTTCTGAATGAGACTAGAGTGGGATGTGGCATTCAGGTGTTCCCCTCTCCATTCCTCCTTGATTTGGGGCAGAGAGAGTGGAGAAAAAGGGAAGTAGGTATTTTTTAGTTGTGTTTGCAGTTACTCCACTGCTGCCTCTCCCTGTGGGGTGTGCTTGCTCTTTGGGGGAGGAGGTGGTTCTTTTGTAGGATCCAGGGCCCTGCGGTTGCTGTCTTCCCTCCTCCTCCCATCCTGTATCTCTCATTTATGCTTGTCCCCTCTCTGGTCCCCAGGTGCTGCACCTGTACTGTGACACTTGCTCTGTGCCCATCTGTCGTGAATGCACAATGGGCCGGCATGGGGGCCACAGCTTCATCTACCTCCAGGAGGCGCTGCAGGACTCACGAGCACTCACCATCCAGCTGCTGGCGGATGCACAGCAGGGAAGACAGGCAATCCAGGTGAGCCCTCCATGCCCTGCCACAGTTCCCAAGTGAATTGGGTCCCCCTTTCTGTCAGGTGGCATGGATAGACAATTGGGCAGATTCCAGTGTTGGGGGTAGAATAGCGACCCACATGAGCTCAGGTGACATCCTTACAGCAGCGATCTCTTTAGGAGTCCTGGCAGTCTCGTGAAGATGTCAGGGATGTGGCCAAAGTTACTGGTCAGATTTCCAAGCACCTAATCTGGGCCCCAGCATACCACCTGCACCTGTCCCATCCGTCTGCCTCCCGAAATCCAAGCAGACATTGGAACTTTCCAGTCAGGACTGCAGAAAGACTGAGTGATTAATAATGTTATCTCTATCTGTCTGTCAATCTATCTATCTATCTATCTATCTGTCTATATTTAGATAGAGTCTTGCCCTGTCACCCAGGCTGGAGTGCAGTTGCGCAATCTCAGCTTACCACAACCTCTGCCTCCCGGGTTCAAGTGATTCTCCTGCCTTAGTCTCTCAAGTAGCCTATATTATAGGCGTGCACCACTGCACCCGGCTAATTTTTATATTTTTACTATAGATGGGGTTTCACCATGTTGTCCAAGCTGGTCTTGAACTCCTGACCTCAGGTGATCTGCCCACCTCAGTCTCTCAAAGTGCTGGGATTACAGGCATGAGCCACCAAGCCCAGCCAGTGTCTTTAATTTATTTTTATTTTTGAGACAGAGTCTCACTCTTACCTAGGCTGGAGTGTAGTGGCATGATCTCAGCTCACTGCAACCTCCACCTCCTGGGTTCAAGCGATTCTCCTGCCTCAGCCTCCCAAAGTGCTGGGATTACAGGCATGAGCCACCGTGCCTGGCCCAATGGTTTTTAGACAGAGACCTTTATGATAAAGACTTACTATTTATATGTGAGAAATTAGTGAGCAGGAGAATGTCATATGAGGTTCAGTGTCTTCAGTCCTTTCCTGGATGATAAATCCCCAGTAATTCAAACCCTATTTCTGTTGAATTTCTGTCACTTTGGGGCTAGGGAGGGGCATGTATACCTTTGAGAGTTGGCAACATTCTCTTACGTAGTTATGTGATAGTTATGTGCCTGAATTGCTATTAAATCTTGTGTGATCCAGGTGACACGGTTTTAGGAAATCAGAAAATTGTGACGTTTTCCCTGTGTTGTAGGCTACTTTGAAAGTCAAGAAAAGTTCTTCACTCGTCAGAAAAAGTTACATAGGAACCATACTAGAATATTTATATAAGTGAGCTGTTTTAAAAGTAAGATCCTGGCTGGGTGCAGTGGCTCACACCTGTAATCCTACCACTTTGGGAAGCAGACGGTTGGATCGCTTGAGCTCAGGAGTTTAAGACCAGCCTAGGCAACACGGGGAAACCCTGTCTCTACAAAAAGTACAAAAATTAGCCGGGCATGGTGTGACACTTGCCTGTAATCCTAGCTACTTGCAGGGCATAGGTGGAAGGGTCGCTTGAGCCCCAGAGATGGAGGTTGCAGTGAACTGAGATTACATACTCCAGCCAGGACAACAGTAAGACCCTGTCTCCAAAAAAAAAAAAAATTTTGTTTTGAAAGTGCTAAAGAATTGATACCATGTGTCTTATAGAACAGGGAGGATTTAATAAGTTTCTCAGCCACTATCACATTTCCATGCATGATATCGAAATAATCTTTTCTGATGAGTCAGATTTTATGATGTTCGGTTCATAAAATTCAAAGTTTGAGAGACTTTCTGGAATGAGTAATCCTGTCATTGTTAAGCCAGTATTGCTCATTTTCTTTAAAATATCTTGAGTGTCTCTGGGTCACTGTTTTCCTTTGTCAGTGTCTTCACCTGCGTGTCATTCTGTTATGTATCAGCGCATCTGTGTTTCTGCAGATGAAGTAGTTTGTGTCTTTCATTGATGTCTCCTTGACACTGGTGCCCAGCCTTCACTGTGGCATCACCTGAGGAACTTCAAGAGCCACTAGTGTCAGCTGGGCGCGGTGGCTCACACCTGTAATCCCAGCGCTTTGGGAGGCCAAGGTAGGTGGATCACCTGAGGTCAGGAGTTCAAGACCAGCCTGGCCAACAGGGTGAAACCTCATCTCTACCAAAAATACAAAAGATTAGCTGGGCGTGGTGGCGGACGCCTGTAATCCCAGCTACTACTGAGGCAAGAGAATCGCTTGAACCCAGGAGCCAGAGGTTGCAGTGAGCTGAAATCGTGCCACTGCACTCCAGCCTGGGGGACCAAACGAAACTCCGTAACGAAAAAAAGAAAGAACCACTGGTTCCCTAAATTGTGATACGATTTTATTAACCTCATACTCTCCTGGGAGATTGAAAACACTTGGAGCATTATTGAGAGAATGCTAGCGCTTAGTGGGAAAAGCCATTGTGGTGAAGAAAAATGAGTTGTAACAATTTGCTGGAGGCTTAAGGAGAGCACCCAACAAGTCATGAGTGGTTAACATGGCGGAATCTCAGAGAAATGGAAATTCACACTTTCTGTGGAGAGAAAAGAGTGTGAGGAGATTATAATTCCATCAAGACAGTTGAAGATGAGCAAAAATAAAAGAAGTAATGAAAGAAAAAGCAAAAAAAAAAAAAAAAGTGTGGGGAGAAAGATTTTATCTGACATACTCACCTTTCCAAAATAAATACAGTCAACTGTGTAAGTGTCGAACCTAGGCATAAATCCTAGAGGTATGATTCAAATGTTAGTTGGAAGTGTGTGCCCAACATTAATCTAATACTGGATCATGGAGCATTTCGGGTAGAGGCATTTTAGGTCTGTTAATAATTTATAAGGCCACACCCAGGCACATGACATAGATTGTGATTTCCTAGAAAGCCCTTGTGTAACCATAACTTGTGTGTGTTTGGCACCTTTGATTGGCTCTACTGGGTTACTATTTTTTTTTTTTTCTTTGAAATGGAGTCTTTCTCTGTCACCCAGGCTGCAGTGCAATGGCGCGATCTCGGCTCACTGCAACCTCTGCCTCCCAGGTTCAAGTAATTCTCCTGCCTCAGCCTCCTGAGTAGCTGGGACTACAGGCGCCGACCACTGCTCGCGGCTAATTTTTGTATTTTTAGTAGAGATGGGGTTTCACCATGTGTTGACCAGGCTGGTCTCAAACTCCTGATCTCAGGTGATCCACCCACCTTGGCCTCCATCTCTCTCTGTCACTCATCTAGAGTGCAGTGGTGCCATCATAGCTCACTGCAGCCTCAAACTTTCCTGGGCTTTTAGGCAATCAGTCCTCCTGCCTCAGCCTCCCATGTAGCTAGGACTACAGGTGTGCTCCACCATGCCCAGCTAAATTTTTGTATTTTTTTTTGGTAGAGATGGGGCTTGCTTTGTTGCCTAGGCTGATCGTAATCTCCTGGCTTCAAGCGATCCTCTCACCTTGGCCTCCCAAGGCACTGAGATTACAGGTGTCAGCTACCTTGCTCAGCCTGGCAATTTCTTAAAATGTGACACAACTCTTCATCCCTTTAAATTTCCTCATGAGATTGCAACAATTGAGTCACATCTTTGGGCTCCACTTCTAGTTCTCTCGCTATCATCTGCAGTGACTTCCTCCACTACCTCTTTCTGCCCCAGGAAGTTGATCCAACCCTAATGGATGACCTCGAGTCTTGAACTCAAAGTCATCCATTAGGGTTAGAGTCAGCTTCTTCAAACATCCTATTAATGTTGATATTTTGAATTCTACCCACCAATCACGAATGTTCTTTTATAGTATCTCCAGTTTTATAGTATATGTGAATAAGACTTGAAAGTTGAAACTGCTTCTTAATCCATGGGCTGTAGAATGGATGTTGGGTTACCAGACGTGAAAACATCTTTCATGCCCTTGTACATCTCTTGCAGGGCTCTTGGGTGACCAGGTGCACTGTCTATGTGTAGTAATATTTTGAAAGGAATCTTTTGAAAGGAGTCTCAACAGTGGGCTTAAAATATTCCGTAAACTGTCCGGGCATGGTGGCACTCGCCCGTAATCCCAACACTTTGGGAGACTGAGGTGGATGCATCACCTGGGGTCAGGAGTTCGAGACCAACCTGACTAACATAGTGAAACCTCTTCTCTACTGAATACAAAAAATTAGCCGGGCATGGTGGCACCTGCCTGTAATCCCAGCTACTTGGGAGGCTGAAACAGGAGAATCGCTTGAACCTGGGAGGTGGAGGTTGCAGTGAGCCGAGATCGCACTCCAGCCTGGGCAACAAGAGCTAATCCCCCTCTCCAAAAAAAAAAAAAAATTCCATAAACCATGCTACAAACAGATGTGCTGTCATCCAGGCTTTGTCGTTCCATTTGTAGAGCACAGGCACAGTAGATTTATCATAATGCTTAAGGGGCATTATCATAATGCTTAAGGATTGTCAGGATGGACAATGACTATTGGCTTCAACTTAGTCACTAGCTGCATTAGTCCCTACCAAGAGTCGGCCAGTCCTTTGAAGGTTTGAAGCCAGGCTTTGACTTTTGTAGCCATGAAAGTCCTAGAAGGCATCTTTTTCCAATATAAGACTGCCTCCTTCCAGTATCAGGCTGTGTCTTTCCAATACAAGGATGTCTTGAAAGTCTGTTGTTGAGCTGTCTTCATCAATTACCTTAGCTATGTCTCTGGGTAACTTGCTGCGGCTTCTGTGTCAGCACTTGCCGCATCACCCTACACATACATGTTTTGGAGATAGCTTGTTTTCTTAAACCCATATCATTCAGCCTCTGTTAGCTTCAAAATTCTGCAGCTTCCTCATCTCTCATCCTTCATAGCATTGAAGAGTTAGGTCCCTGCTTAGGGTTAGACTTTGGCTTGAGGAGAAGTTATAGCTGGTTTGATCTTTCCTCCAGATCATTAAGCTTTCTGCATATCAGCAATAAGGCTGTTTTGCCTTATTACTAGTTTGAGTGTTCACTGGAGTGAACTTAACATTTCCTTCAGGAGCTTCCCTTTGCATTCACAGCAACTGTTTGGTGTGAGAGGCCTAGCTTTCAGTCTGTCTGCAGCTTTTTCCTTGCTTGCCTTACTAAGCTTAATCATTGTAGATTTGTGGGACGTTTTCTTTAATTTGAACACTTAGAGGCCATTGTAGGGTTATTAAGTGGCCTGATTAACACCAAAGATCACTTGGTCACATATCAGCACTCCAGATAAAATAATAATGAAAAGTTTGAAATACTGCAAAAATTATGAAAATGTGACACAGACAGTTAGCAAGGGCTTTTGGAAAAATGATACCAGTAGATTTGGTTGATGCAGTATTGCCACAAATCTTCAATTTCTTAAAAAAAAAAATGGCCAGGTACTGTGGCTCACACCTGTAACATCAGCACTTTGGGAGGCTGAGGCAGGAGGATCACTCGAGCTCAGGAATTCTAGAACAGCTTGGGCAACATAGTGAGACCTTGTCTCTCCAAAAAATCAAGTTTAGTCGAGCCTGGTGTTGCACACCTGTAATCCCAGCTACTCAGGAGGCTTAGGTGGGAGGATTGCTTGAGGCCTGGAGGTTGAGGTTGCAGTGAGCCAAGATTGCACCACTGTACTCCAGCCTGGGTGTGACAGAGTGAGACCCTGTCTCAGAGAAGAAAAGAAAATCCCACATTATCTATGAAGTGCAATAAAATGAGATGTGACTATAGTTTGTGATTATATTTTTTATTATTTTTATTTTTGAGACAGTCTTGCTGTCTCACCCAAGCTGGAATGCAGTGATGGGAGCTTGGCTCACTGCAACCCCCACCTCCTAGGTTGAAGTGAGGAGCTGGGATTACAGACATGTACCACCACGCCTGTCTAATTTTTGTATTTTTAGTAGAGATGGGGTTTCACCATGTTGCCCAGGCTGGTCTTCTCAAACTGTGGCCTCAAGCAATCCACCCGCTTCCACCTCCCACAGTGCTTGAGCCACTGGTAGTACCTGGCCTCATCCATTTATTTTTAAGATCAGTTTGATTGTTTTAAGGATCTAATAAACCATTTCCAGATAGGGAGGTATATATACTAAAAGTGTTTCCCCATCGAATATCTGGTCTTTATCTGGTATTAAATTGAACATGACAGATATTCGGTTGACTATGAATCAAGAGTTCCTAACTTACGACTCTGAGAGACTCACAGCTTGTCTTGAGAGCCTTAGTTCTGGAAAGAGGTCCAGACATAAATTCTGGAGTTAATTCTGAATTGTCTTGTATATATATAAATACATTTTTTTTTGAGGTGGAGTCTTGCTCTGTTGCCCAGGCTGGAGTACAGTGCCACGATTTTGGCTCACTGCAACCTCTGCCTCTTGGGTTCAAGTGATTCTCATGCCTTAACCTCCCGAGTAGCTGGAATTACAGGCGCCCACCAGCACACCTGGTCAATTTTGGTATTGTTAGTAGAGGCAGGGTTTCACCATGTAGGCCAGCTAGTCTTGAACTCCTGACCTCAGGCAATCTGCCCACCCCAGACCCCCGAAGTGCTGGTATTATAGGCGTGAGCCACTGTGCCTGGCCATAAATTACATTTTAGAATGGCCCACAGTAGCTCCCCATACCTAGTATGGTCACCTGCAAGTGTATGGGTAATATTTGCATTCTCTTACCTTCTGACCATTGGGCTCTTTAAATACCAGCCATTGTACCACCACTGTTCTCCACAGAAGGCATCACTAATTAATATCTATATTCTTTCCCTTGAAAGATTTGGCCTGAGTCTCCTCCATACTGAGTGAGTGCCCCTTGGTATTTAGCTGGAAAGCACTGATTGTCCAGTCCAAATGGACCCCCTCAGCTTTCAAATGTTTGATTAGATCTGTTAACATCTCCAGGATGGTTAAATTTTCTCTGAAGCACCATGCTTGCTAGGTGATTACTGTTTTCTTACTGTTAAGTGTATATATCTGTTTTGGAAGTTTACCCAGCCCTTCTACATTGTCATTTTCCTCAACCCATCTGCCTTATATATCCTTCAAATGCTGCACTGTTAGAAGTTGGGAACGAGTTCAACAAGTCCTGCTCTGCACATTTTGGAATGCAGTGCTTGGCTGGGTAGTGCGTAATTTGGAAGGGGAAGACCTGTTTTACCACCATGCATTGGGTAGGGCTTTTGTGACTTTCAGCCCAAGGAATATCTTTTCATGCTTGGCAGTTATTAAAATTGCAATAAAAGCTTTGAATCCCCTGAGCCTGTTTGAAAAATGGAAGAAACAGTTTTTATGATAAAATGAGAGTTCGAAACATGAGGAATAAGACTTACTAGGAGACTAGAGGAAGAGGTGAGTAGGGTAGTCCACCCATTCCTATGCAAAGGGAGTGGTTGTTTTGTTTTGTTTTTGCATCTGTTAAAAGTTAAATGTAAAAACATCAGTTTGGCAACGAATATGACATTAATATTAATAAAAAAGTTTGCCACCTCTGCTTTCTATCGAAGAATGATTAAGAAATGTTACAGATACAGGTTTGGTTGTCTTGGTCAAATACTAGCTTGGACACCAGTTGTGCTAATTAATAACCAACACATCTCAAAATATAGAGGGTGCCAGTTACTAAGTTCTAGTCTTTGGGTGCCAACCCTATCACATTCTTGCCATATGTTACTGGGACTGTGACCCTTCAAGCTACATGTATGGAAAAAGGACTTCTTCCCTTTTTTCTTCCAACTCATATTAGTTATGTTACTATCATATTGTATATTTGTTTTGAGACGGAGTCTTGCTCTGTCACCTAGGCTGGGGTGCAGTGTTGAAGTTACAGTTTGCTGCAGCCTGGATCTCCTGGGGATCAAGTAATCCTCCCAGTTCAGCCTCCCAAGTAGATTGGACTATAGGCAAGCGCCACCACGCCTGGCTCATTAATTTTTTTGTAGAGACGGGGTCTTGTTCTGTTGGCCAGACTGGTTTCAAGTTATCCTCCTGCCTCACCCTCCCAAAGTGCTGGGATTAGAGACGTGAGCCACGGTACCCAGCCCCAGTTCTTAATAGCAATTCCTTTTCACCCCGGCAGCAGAAGTTGGTTTCAATTTCAGACCTTGCCACTCCCAGTATTAGCTGGATGTAACCTCACCACCTTATTCTGGGTTCTCGTAACCACCCCTTTCTTTCCTTTGTTCTCTCAGACAAAGCAGAAGAAGCTGCTTCTGCAGTATTGTCTGCCTCAGTATGCTCTTTGCCCTAGCAGTTCTCCCATACCTGTTTAACCATTTCCCTGTGCTGAATTCTCTATTTAAATGTCTGGGGAGCTCTTGTGCTCTTGCATACTCTCTGTCTCTTTCTCTCTGTTTTTTCTATTTTTCTCTGGATGAATCCCGACAGCCTGAGATAATGGAAATTTATCAGTGCTATTATGATACCTGCTTATGTGCCTGCTCATTTGATTGTCCCTGCTAATTTTTTATCTTCTAGGTAATAATGGATGTAACATCTGTCTGCTTCACTTTATTGGCTTCTGTATTAGTTTCTCAGGGCTGTTATGAAAATTTACCATAAACTGGATTACTTAAAGACAGCAGGCCAGAAGTCCAGGATCAAGGTGTCAGGACCATGCTCCCTCTGAAGACCCTTGGGAAGACTCCTTGCTTTCTTCATCCTAGCTTCTGGCGGGTGCCAGCATCTTTGGCTTGTACCTGCATCAGCTTCCATTTCTGCGTTGGTCTTCACATGGCTTTGTTCTCTGTGTATCTGTCTGCACATGATCTTCTCTGGACATCAGTTTTTGGAATTAAGAGTCATCTTAATCTAGTATAACCTCATCTTAGCTAATCATATCTACAAAGATTCTATTTCCACACAAGGACACATCCTGGCCCACATTTAGCTGAGCCTGAATTTTGGAGGGACAGTGTTTAACCCAATACAACTACCTAATGCTGGTAAACATGGTTATGGCTAGAGATGTGCAGATATAGAATGTACAGATTGTTCTCCTAAATTTCAGGTGCCTTACGTATCATGGGCTATGTACTTAGCTCCTACTTTGCTTGATAGGTAGTCGTACTTTGGACAGGATTGTATTGGTGGAGCAGAAACGTTATAGAAATGGTGCTGTTCCCTTCTAGCCTCAGAAGGGAAGTGGCATCTGAACTGGGTTTTGAAATTTAGGGTAAGTTTCAAAAAGAAAGCATTCCAGGCTATGGATAGCCTATGAGCCCTCTGAATCTACCCTGTTCCCCTGTGAATAAGCTCAGTGGATCCTTAGGTCACACACGATCCTCTTAGGCAGAGAATGCAGTGTGGCAGCTAACCACTGGAGTCATGGGTGGTGCGTTTGCTTGTTTGTTTTAAATAGAGACCAGGTTTTACCATGTTGCCCAGGCTGGTCTCGAACTCCTCAGCTCAAGTGATTCACCTGCTTCGGCCTCGCAAAGTGCTGGGATTACAGGCGTGAGCCACTGTGCCTGGCCACCATGGGTGTTTTTGGAGCTGGACCGTTGAGTGTGTCTTGCATGTCATGAATGTGTCAGCTCTCATCCAGACCAAGTCAGACTGTTGAGCTGGAAGAATACTCATAAAAATAAGGTAGATTGTGTACTGTATGTTGATGCCATGTATATGAAATACCCAGAACAGGCCAGGTGCGGTGGCTCATGTATCTAATGCCAGCACTTTGGGAGGCCTAGGTGAATGGATCACTTGAGCCCAGAGCTTCAGACCAGCCTAGGCAACATGGCAAGACCACCCACCACGTCTTTCTCTCTCTCTCTCTCTCTTTTTTTTTTTTTTTTTTTGAGACAGAGTCTTGCTCTGTTGGCCAGGCTGGAGTGCAGCGGCACAATCTCTGCTCACTCTATCCTCCGTCTCCTGGGCTCAAATCTCCCGAGTGAAGAGAACAATCTGTGCATTTTATATTTGCACATCTCTAGCCATAAGCACATTTACCAGCACTAGGTAGCTATAAGCGATTCCCCTGCCTCAGCCTCCCAAGTAGCTGGAATTACAGGCACCCACCACCACACCCAGCTAATTTTTGTATTTTTAGTAGAGATGGGGTTTCACCATGTTGGCCAGGATGGTCTTGAACTCAACCTCAGGTGATCCACCTGCCTTGGCCTCCCAAAGTGTTGGGATTATAGACATGAGCCACTGTATCCAGCTTCCTGCCTCTATTTTTTAAAAAAGGGCTGGGTGCAGTGGCTCAGGCCTATAAGGCCAGCACTGTGGGAGGCTACAGCCGGCGGATTACAAGGTCAGGAGTTTGAGGCCAGCCTGGCCAATATGACGAAACCCTGTCTCTACTAAAAATACAATAATTAGCCGGGCATGGTGGTGCTTGCCTGTAGTCCCAGCTGCAGCCTGGGCGGCAGAGTGAGACTCAGCGAGACTCCATCTCAGAAAAAAAAAAAAAAAGAAAATCTGTAGAGACACAGTAGATTAGTGATCGCTATGGGGAGGAGGGAAGTGGAGATGACTTCTTAATGGTTATGGCCTTTGGTTTATGGGTGATGAAAATGTTCTGAAGCTGGTTAGTGGTGATGATTACACAACACTGAACGTACTAAGTGTGACTAATGGTAAATTTTATGATAGGAGCTAAGTGGCCTGATGAGGCACAGTGGCTGAACTTTTGTCCCAGGTGTTTCTCAGCTGAGAACTGTTAATAACAGTGTTTTACTCTGTGCCAGGTACTGAGCTCAGCTCTGCCCATGCATTGCTCTGCATTTCCCTCACAGCTACCCTTTACCAAGGTTAGAGAGGACCAGGAGCTCGTCCAAGGCCTTACAACTAGTAGGAGGCCTTAAACTTACCTGGGATTTGAACCTGCATTACCTGACTTCAGGGATGACTGACCAGCCTGGTTTGCCTAGGATTATCCCAGTTTTAGCACTGAAAGTTCACATCCCAGAAACACCTCAGTCCAGGACAAAGTGGATGATTCCTAAGCCCATAGCAGACTAAACCCTTTGTGCTTCCCTGACACCCTCCTGATTGGATCACCTGCCCTGCAACCTGGTGTACCAACAGCAATCACTTTGCAACCCCTGATTTAATACCTCGGTATCTCAAAGAAATCCTTGTGGCTTTTCAAGACACACCATGTAATATTAATGAAAACACCATGCCTTCTGTCTGGATAAATTTTTTATGAACAATAATACGTCTGATTAAACTAGGTGATTTACTAGGGCTGGTACAGGGTGGCGTGTGTGGTGATGTGTAGATGGTCTCTGTCCACAGGGCACAGCTTCTTAGGTAGATCGGGGGTAGTCCCAGTGTGTACTTGGTGTTCATTCTGGCTGGGATGAGCTGTGTTGCCAGTGCCTTGACAAAAGCAGGATGGGTTAGCTGCCTGTCACACACCCTTATGTGAGCGGTGTGCCCGTCCTGCAGGGTTTTGCCCAGGCAGAGAGTGAGGCCAACAAGTCTGGGGAAGTCGCATGTGTGGCTCAAGTTATACCTTTTACAACTGATCCTCATTCCCAGTTTTCGGCTGTCACCCAAAAACACTGGTTTCACTGTGTCAGAGTATCTCTTAATAGTTCTGACATTCACTGTGTAGGTGCCATTTCTCATACAAAGAAATCCAGCTCTTGCCAGCATCTCCTTCAGTTACATGTCATACAGATGCCAGTCTCTCCCTAAGTGCCTGTTTTCCTTCCAAGGGAATGAGTCAAGTGGCCTGGGAACCCAGGGTGTCAGCTTTTCAAGTCTGACAGAGCAGAGTCAGATGTTTTGTATAAGGAGTAACAGTCCTTCTAATGCCTCGGCATTGCTGTTGGTTTTTCAGCTGAGCATCGAGCAAGCCCAGACGGTGGCGGAACAGGTGGAGATGAAGGCAAAGGTCGTGCAGTCGGAGGTGAAAGCTGTGACTGCGCGGCATAAGAAAGCCCTGGAGGAGCGCGAGTGCGAGCTGCTGTGGAAGGTAACAAACGGGGAGCCCCCCGCACCCAGGCTGTGCCCACTCGGACTCCACGAGGACTCCAATTGCAGGTCCACGAGCCAAGCGCTAAGTTTAGAACACTTGGTAATTTTCTAGAAGGCCTGTTGGCAGAAAGATGCAGGGGGTCCCTGGAACATTGTGGGTGCTGTCTGCGGTAAAACAACAAGAAGCCTTTTCAGACGTATGTGCGTAAGCAAGACTGGAAGCAGTCTCCAGTTTTATATTGCATTCACTCAAGGGAAGGCCAAAGAAGGGAGCGTAGTCAAAACTGTTGTTAAGAAAGGCAGGCTGGTAGGAAACATCCCTATTTTTGGTGACCTGGCTGGTTGCACTTCCTGACCTCTTGTGGAAAACCAGTTTTCCTCTTAGGAGGGCAGTGAGTGTGTGTCCTTTCTTCCTGTTGGAGCAGGAAAGAGTGCTGAGCAGATTAGTGTGCTGTTTAGATAAAAATCAGCTGGAAAGACTACTCACCCCACCCAAGCCAGCATTCCAAATGTTCGTTTTCTGATTCTATGCCCTCATTCAGAAAGGCAGAGAGTTATGTCTATGAAAGGGCCAGAACTCCATGCCAGTTCTTTAACTATAATTATGTTGTCTGAAGACACAAAAAAAGACTAGAGCTGATTGGCCAGGTGCAGTGGCTCACGCCTGAAATCCGAGCACTTTGGGAGACTGAGGCAGTTGAATCACCTGAGGTTGGGAGTTCGAGACCAGCCTGACCAATATGGAGAAATTCCTTCTCTACTAAAAATTAGCCGAATGTGGTGGCACATGCCTGTAATCCCAGCTACTCGGGACGCTGAGGCAGGAGAATCACTTGAACCTGGGAGGTGGAGGTTGCAGTGACCTGAGACCTTGCCATTGCACTCCAACCCTGGTGACAAGAGTGAAACTCTGTCTAAAAAAAAAAAAGACTAGAGCTGATTTCTAAGTGTATCCTTGTGGAGTGTGCCTGTTTCCATCTCCGAACAATATGATGGTGGGGATGGTGCCACTGTTTCTGCAAGTGACCCTTGCTAACTGCTGTGCTCTCCAATGATCTGCAAGGCGTCACTGGGGTTTGCATTGCATTTTCCATTTAGTTAACTTCACAACTGGATGCTTTCTGTCTCTTCTGAAGTCTTAAGGAATATGGCTCAATTGCTTTCTGACAAGAAGAGACTTTGGAGGTCTCCAAGATTTTGAATTCAGCACATTTTTTGAGCACCTTTGTGGGCATGACATAGTTTTCAGACACTCAGATGTCCCCATGGGTCTGCCAGTGTTATGCCACCCACGAATGTTAATTATAACGGAGGGGCCCACTTCTTGCAACCTGAGAGCTTTGTAGTGAACTCTGCTACAAACTCGCTCTTCTGGATTTCCTGATGAAAAAGGCCTTTGTGTGTGGGGTTTCTGCCGCTTTCACCTTAGTTACCCTGCCTCCTGCGAGGCTGACCCACTGTCCTCTCTAAAGGCAGTTCTTTCTCAGAAGAAATAGCAGTTTTATACTCTTGAGAGATGGCTGTTTGAAAGAAGAGTCAGTCTCTTCTTCGTTGTAGTGAGCAGTTTCTCCTTGCCCCAAAATTTGTCCTCAGAGCATTCCAAAATATGCTTCCTTATTCTGGACACTTTTGCTATAGAACCTTGCTGCAAATCCTGTGGGAGCCCCTCTCTCTTTGACTAATGACTGATTTTTTTTTTCTGTTCCCAGCAAAGCCCTCTTGGCCTTGTCTGTCTCTGTCTGGGTATCTCTTTGTTGTAAGTTTTGTTTTCCTGCATCTCTGGTGATTTAACATGAAGATACATGAGTGCAAGGATTAAGACAACCCTGTTGTAGAGATCCAGATGCATCTCTTCATTCTTGGGCCTTATGTATTTCCAGTGGACTTGGTGCTTATATAGTTAGTACATATATAGTTCATGGGTAAGAACCAAAGGTGGAGATTTGGCCCAGTGGGCAAAGCTTCTTTATAATCTGTCCCCATGTGGACCTCTCTGTACACATGTATCCTGGTTCACTGAACAGATGAAAAAGCAGGAATGAGTTGAAACCTTAGCATCACCCCTCCCACCCTAAAGGAGTCAGGTTTAACTCCTGCTCTTTGAACAGTGGATGCTTATTCTGAAATAGACTTCTATGGCTTTCAGATGTGTAGAACACTCAAGTCATGGTCCTCTGTGTAACTCTTTGGATAAATTCATTCACTTCACAGGGGGAAATTGCTTAGAATTAGAGAACTTTTAAAGAATAGAGAAACTAATGTCCCATGTTTCTAAATAGCATAGTTTGAGAACCTCAAGCAGGAATTATTTTGGCAGGTTAGAGTCCAGGTCCTTTGGAAATAATATGGACAAATTATTGTCAAAAGCTTTCTGTCTTAAAATGTGGGGTACAGGGCTTCTCGGGTTCCCAGTTGGGTTTTGAAAACCTATTTTTAAAATACAGAAGTAAAGAGAAACTGGTCAAGTACAGTGGCTCATGCCTGTAATGCCAGCACTTTGGGAGGCTGAGGTTGGGAAGACTGCTTGAGCCCAGGAGTCGGAGGCCAGCCCTGGCAATGTATCAAGATCCTATCTCTTAAAAAAATATTACACACACACACACACACACACACACACACACACACACACACACACACAAACACAAACACAAACACACACACACACACACAACCACACACACACACACACACACACACACACACACACACACACCAACACACAAAAACAAACACACACACACACACACACACACACCCCCCCACACGCACACC
>CAUYQU010079692.1:0-17609 GCA_963574635.1 Cheracebus regulus
CAGATCATCACACTCATTATCCGTCAGGTCTTGTTCCCTTGCTAATGAGGAGGTGTGATCCCCTGTAGGAGGAGAGGCATTCTGATTTCGGGTGTTCTCAGCCTTTTTGCACTGGTTTCTTCCCATTTTTGTGGATTTATCCAACTGTCGTCTTTGTATTGCCGACTTTCAGATTGGGTCTCTGAGTGGACGTCCGGCTTGTTGGTGATGAAGTTTTTTCTGTTTCTTAGTTTTCCTTCAGTGGATGCCCCTTCCCCACAGAGCTAGGTCTTCCTGGGTTCGGCTGTGCTTGCTGTGAAACTCTCAGTCCTCAGCACTTCCAGTTGCTGTTCTCCTTGTGGGGATGGGACCAGCCGAGCCCGACTAAAAGGGCACCCAGTCCCATATACTCTGCACCGAGATGTGCTGCACCGGGGCGCCGGCAAAAGAGCTGCGCCGGCCAAAAGAGTCGCGCTGGCGACCCGTGGGGCTCTTCCGCCGGGAGTCTCCCAGTCTGTGGGCAACAAAAATTCGTCTGAAAGTGCGGCGTCCACTCGCTCTCTGCACTTTCCCTGGGAGCTACAATCCTGAGCTGTTGCTAATTGGCCATCTTGGATCTCTCTCCCCAATAAAAATGAATTATTAAATATTTTATTAAAAATGAATTACTAAAACATGCTATAATATAAATGAACTTCCTAAATGAAAGAAACCAGTCACAAAAGACCACATATTGTGTGTTTTCATTTATATGAAATGTCCAGAATAGGCAAATATATGGATAAGAAAGTAGATGAGTAGCCTCCAAGGATTGGGAGTAAATGTGCAGTGGGTATGGGATTTTGTGATGAAAAGGCTTTAAAATTGATTGTAGTCTTCGTTGCACAACTCTGAATATACTAAAAACCACTGAATTGTACACTCTAAATAGGTGAATTACCTGATACATGAGATATATATCAGTAACTCTTGTTTTCTGTCTCTCTCTTCTTCTTAAGATGGAGTCTCGCTCTGTCACCAGGCTGGAGTGCAGTGGCACAATCTTGGCTCACTGCCATCTCAGCCTCCCAGGTTCAAGCGATTCTCCTGCCTCAGCCTCCCTCATAGTTGGGATTATAGGTGCGCACCACCACACCCAGTTGATTTTTGTATTTTTAGTAGAGACAGGGTTTCACCATGTTGGCCAGGATGGTCTCACTCTCCTGACCTCATGATCCACCTGCCTCAGCCTCCCAAAGTGCCGGGATTACAGGTGTGAGCCACCCCACCTGGCCTCTCTCTCTCTCTTTTTTTTTTTTTCAAGAGACAAAGTCTCACTCTTGTCTTCAAGGCTGGAGTTGCAGTAGCGGCATCATAGCTCACTGTAACCTCAAACTCCTAGGCTCAAGTGGTTCTTCCGCCTGGTCCTCCCAGGTAGCTAGAGCTTCAGGTGAACACCACCACTCCCGGCTAATTCTTTTTTTACATTCTTTGTAGAGATATGATCTGGCTTGGTTGCCTAGGCTGGTCTGTAACTCCTGGCTTCAAGTGATCCTCCTGCTGTGGACTCCCAAAGTGCCAGAATTACAGGCATGAGCCACCATGCCTGTTTTTTAAGAGTTATGGTTGGAGCCTTTTATTTCAAAGTTAAATCACTAACAGCATCTGACAGTTGCTGCATTTCTTGTGTTAAGTGCTCAAATTGAAGCAAGTTGATGATTAGGACCTTGCCAGTTTAAAGCGTCATTTTTTCAGGAAATGTTTTTCAAGTATATATAATATATATATTTTATATATATATATATATATAAATTTTAATTTTCAAACTATTACTGGATTTTTTTCTTTTTTTTAAATAATTTTTTAGATTTTCAAGTGTTATATTTTAACACTGGGTGTTCATTGATTTTTTTTTTTTTTTTTTTACTTTAAAAGTACCCCTTTGTCAATTGACTAGTTTCATGTATTTTGCTGAAATGTCTAATCTACACTTAGAGGTTATTCTCTAGCTCTAGTTACAAATTCAGTATCATTGTGACCCTGCATTGCTAGGTGGGGCTTATTAATGTTAGACGTAAAAGATTTCATATCTCCCCCAAAACTTGTAAATTCATTCTTCATCATGAACATTTATCTTCCATTGGAATTCTAGAGGGACTTCAGACTTGAAAAAGTGTTTCATAAACCTCATCTGTTATTAGAAATAATTATAGAAACCTTAAATTTAAAGATACCATAATAGAAATCACATTTTGTGAAACTTTATACTTTTCAAGGTTGGAGACATCTTAAATAAAATAGTGACTGTCAATTCACCCTGTAGTGACTTTGGTAACACCTTTTTTTTTTCTTGTTTAATAATAAAGACAGGGTCTTACTGTGTTGCCCAGGCTGGTCTTGAACTCCTGGGCTCAAGCAGTCTTCTCGCCTTGGCCTCCCAAAGTGCTAGGATTACAAACATGAGCCATTGTGCCCAGCCAACTTTCATCTGATGCAGTATTGTAGTTTCTCTTACTAATGCTTTTATATTGTCACTACTGTTACATCCTCATTGAAATTTTAAAAAAATTTTTATCAAGTAATAGTTTTTTTTGTTAGCCCAGGTGAACATCTGGTACAAAATAAGGAAAATTTAAATATTTTTAACACCCATAGAGTTAAACACACAAAATTATAAAGTAAATTTTTTTCTTTTTTTTCATCGCTTCCCATAAGCAGATACAAAAATTTTATGTCATCTCAGCCCTTTTTTTTTTCAGCAGGTACATTGATACCCATTCTTGGATTTATTTTCTGTGTTAGCAAACTCTGGTACTTAGGGGATTTTAGTAACACTGGTGTCCTGGAGTGTCAGCAGTACAAGTTTAACAAGATTTTTAGTATATCTTCCTTGCATGCAACATATTAACAAATTTGGTAACAACCTTGTTTGTGTGTGAATTGATGGACATTTGCTTGCAGCCCTTGTTATGTTTTTTAATTTATAGTTGATACTAGCTGAAAAATGAATTGGTGCTGACATGCACTTGTGCTTGCTTGATAATGTTCATCACAGCCATTTAAAAAAAAAAAAAAGATTTTCTATTCTTAATTAGTGATCTGTTTCTACATTGAAGGATAATTTTTTTTTTCTTTTCAGCAGCCGTGGCCTGAGAATGAAGGATAATTATTTACCTTACCTTATTGAACCTAGCATTTCTGAAAACTCAAGAAGTACAGTTTTAAGACTAAGTCATTAATTCCAAACTTGAAGTACCCCAAATTTATAAAACTATATGCACTTATATCATGACATGGGATCTATTCAGATTTTATTATTGCCCAGTAGACCATTCTTATGTGATGAGAGTGGATGTGCTTGTTTACTTTTGTAATTTTTGATGAGGATGTGTCCATGTGCCAGAAAGAAAAAACCAATACAGAACTACAGTTTTCTTACCGGAAATGCATTGACCAATGTTCAGTATTTGCCGCAAAGATGTAGGAGAATGTCAGTTAGATGTTAAATGTGACACACTGCGTGTCTTTTTGCCATGCATATGAACTAGCCATAGAGGCTTATTTTAACTGTCTTTGCATGGAAAACTTGCCCAAAAAATGAGGGTGGTTGTTTTTGTTTAATCCAGCTAGGTGATGGAATTTTGTTTGTTTTTTCAAGTGTGTTTTTCCTAAAGATATATTGACTCTTCAAAATTGATCGCTATGTTTTGCTCTTAAGAGTGTCATTTCTCAATCCTAGTATTTTGGGTAACCTTCCAGGGGTTCATGCCTCATTTTGTGGATGCAATTACTAGAAAGAGGGTCTGTAGCTTTCTAAGATTATCAAAAGAATATATACTCCTTAAACAGATAAGAATTATTAAAGGAGGTCATTTGCTGTTGCATAATTGATCCAAACTGTTGTACTTTATTAATTTTTGCTCATTTTTGTGAACATTTGGTTTTATACATAGAGATGCACAACAAATAGCTGCTACAGAATGAAAGTTTTTTTCTTCTTTCAGATTGTTCTGTTCTTCTCGTAGCTTTCAGTGTACCTTTGTCTAGAGCTGTCCTTTTTAAACACTTTGGCGCAAATCTGTCAGATTTATGTCATGAAGGAAACAAAGTTCTTAATGAGACTCCTTTCTAAGAACTGTGTACGTTGATTTAGGTGTTACTTTTGTAGAAAGTTTTATTTTTAAGTATAGGTTTAATTTGAGTTAATACAAGGTTTACTTTCTGTGAAAAATACTTTGAAGTGTTAAAAAGGCACTTACAAGATTTGTATCTTGAGGAACACTCAGCCTGTTTTTCATTATTATCCTTTTAGGATACAGATGAGTTTATTTTACCTACTGGAGCTAATAAAACCCGGGGCAGATTTGAGCTGGCCTTCTTTACTATTGGAGGATGTTGCATGACAGGTGAGTGTTACATACTTTTTTCTCAAGTTTACTCATTTCAAGTAGCAAAGGGTGTTTAAAATCAAAAGCAATTAGAATGTTGGTTTCAAGATGTTTTTTTAAAAAATTATTATTTACATTTGTCAAGTGAAAAAGAATCAGAAGTATAGTTATGCAGTTTTGAGTTTGTTTGTTTTTAATATAAAGCTGTCTTATCTGAGTGAATTGTTATGATTTACCAGGGGCTGCATTTGGTGCAATGAACGGTCTTCGGCTAGGATTGAAGGAAACCCAGAACATGGCCTGGTCCAAACCAAGAAATGTACAGTAAGTCTCATGCAACCATCTGATGTAGTGATACTTGAATATTAAGCTCTGTTTTGTTGGTTTGAGGAGTACAACCTTGAGATTACGAATGGTTAGTATATTTATATGCTTTTTTTCTTTTTGTTTTTAAATCTTACTCAAAAGCAACTAAGGAATCAGATTGCTGACTCTAAGCTTTTAAAAAGGAATGATTTTTTGAATCAGTGTCCCTTACTCAACTAGTGCTATGCCAGCCTAACTTCTCAGCTACACCTGTTACATTCTCTAAGCCTGTATGACATGCTTTTCAAATTGTTGAATTGCTGGAATTTTGGATTGTTCAGGAGCATACAGAGCCATAGGACATGGTAATGACATAAACAACACATGAGAGTGATGCTGTCATTTAACTTGAACTTCTTACTGATTTTACTTTACATTTCTGAAATGATGAGCCAGATAAATTTTAAATAAAATTTTTAAAATTAGGGTTAATTCCAAAAGGATAAGACACAGTTTTCTGTTAGGAACTTGAAGTTACAGAGAAGGGAAAGTATAGTTAAAAGGGTCAGAAAGGATGTTTTCACCTTACCTAAGAAGTAAACATGGCCGGTTCCTCTTGATAGTCCTTAAACAATATGTTTAGTTTTGCCCATTTTTATGCTTCATATAAGTGTAATCATGAATATGTATTCTTCGATGGCTGTTTTGTTTTATGACACTTTAAACTCCATCTTTCATATTGTTCACCAGCAGATGGCACCAGATGTGCTAGAATTAGACCATGGGAAAATGGAAGGCCTGTTGTGGCGTTTTTTTGAGAGACAGAACCTTATTGTGTTGCCCAGGCTGGAGTGCAATGGCACCATCACAGCTCACTGCAGCCCTGACCTCCTGGGCTCAAGTGACCCTCCCACCTCAGTCCCTCCTGAATAGCTGGGACTACAGGCACATGCTACCATGCCCAGTTAATTTTTAAATTTTTTGTAGAGATAGGGTCTCACTGTGGCTCAGGCTGTTCTCAAACTCCTGAGCTCAAGCAATCTTCTTGCCTCAGCCTTCCAAAGTGCTGGCATTACAGAGGTGAGCCACTGTTAAATTTTTTATATTCCTGTTACTGTGTGGATCTCTGTCCATGCTTTAACAGTCTAGATCCTTCAATACTTCTATTATTTGTCCCTTGCTTCAATAACTTTTAACTTTTTGCATTATGGGGAATTTTTAATATATAAAAGTAGACAAAATACATAGCATAATGAACACATGAACCGTAACCCATCCTCAATAACCATTAGCTATGGCCGGTTGTGTCGCATCTCCTTCTCCTCTCCTATCTTATTTTGAGACAAAAACCCCAATATCATATTAAATGCAAATTTGGAAATAGATCACCTAGAAAAGACAACTTGCTTCTTTTCTTAAAACAACAGTTATTAAAAGCTTGTTAAAAATGAAAAAATAATCGCTGGACTTAAAATACATTAGTAAGTATGTAACATAATTAGAAACTATAGTTCTGTTTGTAAACATTACTGATTTTTTAAAACAACCTTTTAGAAGCAATACAAATTATTGTTTCTGTAGAACACTGATTAAATGAGTTGTTTAATAATTAAACCAAATGAGTTCCTTTACTCTTTGTTACTGTATTCCCATAATTTCTAGCAGTAGTCAGCCATCTGGACAGAACCATTCCTGGGATGGTGTTACACTGCTGGGAGAGGAATGTCTTCTCTTTATCCGGTTGCCTCTGTCACTGTTCTAGTGGTGTCTGGCACTGGAGAAAGGGAGAGCTGTGCTTCCTTGAGAGTGTGCTGAGCATTCACCCTGGCTGCTTAGTTCTAGTCTGGAAGCAGACACATGGTGCTTTTCCTATGTATTTGAGTTAGATGGCTGCTGATTCCTTCTGTTTAATTCTACTGTATATTCTGTACTTTGATATTCTTTGATTGTCTTTAATGTTTTAAGCATATGCTCCCCTCCCAAAAAGAATCTTTTAGAAGCTAGCTCATGATAATTAACAATGGCATTTTTTACATGGATTAGTTTCTGTAAACCTCTTTATAAGATACATTCTAGGCTGTCATTCAAAGCCTTATATATATTTAATATGTAGTCATTATACATTTGATAATAAGAATTTTCCTATTATTGCCCAAAGTCTTGAAAGTTTTAACCAAATTTTCACTTATATAGAGTAAAAGTCATCCTTATTGAAATCTGAGCTATTAAGATGTATTTTAGAATTTAAAAACTTTGAGTCTTGAGTTTAGGCTTATTAAATAGCTATTTTTATGGTTTTTAAAGATTGCTAGAGAAACAATGATTCTAAATACAGATTCTTTCTCTTTCTGCCCTGGTAGGATTTTGAATATGGTGACTAGGCAAGGGGCACTTTGGGCTAATACTCTAGGTTCTCTGGGTAAGTAGAGATCTCATTTGATAATAAATTGTTAATGTAAAGAAAGAATGTGCAAATATCATGAACAATTTGATCAACCGATATTCTGATCCTAGGATATGAAACAATTGTGTTTAAATCCATTCCAATGCATAATGTAGATAACTACTTAGGGAAAGACCATGAACTAACTTTTGAAATAATCTCAGGTGCTAATATCATTCTGAATACCATTTCTGAATTTTTAAAATCTTTTGAACACTACACGCTCTCCTTTCCAAGCAGAACACCCAATAAAATGATATTTAAATGTAATCCAGATAATTTAGGTCCAAAGCAAAGAGCTTTGTATGTTAGGCAAGGTTCAAGTTCCTGTAGTGAGACATGATCAATTAATCCAGCCCTCTTGCTATGTTTTCTTAATAGCCTGTTCACTAGTCTGTTTACCTGAGTAGATTTCAGGCACCTAATTGCCAGAATTAGAATAGGTTCTTTGTAGATAATGAAAACGTTTGCAGTTCTAGGCACAAGGTAATTTAATAGTGCTTAGTCAGAGCCTAGTGCTTTCGTACTGTATTGCTTATGAATGATTGACGACTTGGAATAGATCTCTTATGGGTTATGCCCTGACATCCAAAATTTTCATACTTTATGAACTTAGTTGGAAGTCTGAAAATCTTAATTTAAATTGTGGCAGATTAAGGAGGGGAAGACAAAGAAAACTCATTGAAAAGATAGAAAAAGCGTCTGTTATAGCAGAGTAACATCCTTGCCTTGTCACAGGATTTGAAAGCAGTACATCTTCACGCCATAAAACCAGGTTTCACATTTTGGATCCTAAGAGATGGCTGCTTTCATATGTTGCTGATGCCTGCATTTCTCCCACCCTGCTACAGAGTCACCCTCCTCTGTTCCTTTTAATTGTTTGTATGTCTAGAGTAGTCAGCTGTCCTTGCTGCCTAGGACTTAGGGAGAAAAGTCCAAGAAACCCCCGACCCAATCCTGGACAAACTAGGATAGCTGGTCACCCTCTGTGTACCCATTGTGGTATGATCAATAACAGTGTTCTGCTCATGATCAATTTCAGTTAAATGAGTTGAAGGGAAAGATGAGCTTTCATAGAAGTATTAAAACAATGTATTTTTTCTTATGCTAGAAATAGGTGTGGTGTGTGTGTGTGTGTGTGTGTGTGTGTGTCTTTAATCCAAAGTACAGCAATTATGGTAGCGTATAAATGAAAATTTTAAATATTCTTCCTGAGACTTCCTAGCAGTACTTTTTAGAAATAGTTATTTATGTTTCTGCTGAATCCTTCCAGGCATTTCTCTGCATAGCCAGTCAGTCGTGTACCATGTGCATGTGTCCCTGCTTTACTTACTAGTGAAAATGACTCTTCTGGTTTTTAATTGACTATACAATATTCCATTATATGAAAAGTCCCTTTCTCAATCAATTTAGATGGTAAATGCTCTTGATGGGCATTTTATTTGTTGCATTAGAAACTTATAGTGATAATTTCATGTATATCTTTGGATAAATTATCTAAATATAATTGCAATACTGACTTTTGGTTGAAAAAAAAAAACTGTTCTTTCTCTGTTCTCACACTACAACAGTCAACACAGGATATTTTTGTGACCAGATATGTGGAAATATTTCCCCACATAGCGAGTAATCAGTTTTGCAGCGGACACCAGCTGGGTGTCCTTCCAGTTCAGTTCTGCCTGGAGATAGCATCAGAACAGCAGGTTGAAGACTCTGTCCCACAAAACTGAGCCCCATTTTGGATACTTCCGATGCTGATCGCAACCCCCAGGTTATTTTACCTGTGTTTATGACCAACCAGCTATGTCAGGGTTCCCACAGCCCCCTCTTTGGGTTCAATTAATTTATTATATTGGCTCACAGAACTCAAGGGAACACATGCTTAACATTTACCAATTTATTGTAAATATTTTTTTTTTTTGAGACAGGTTTTGCTCTGTCGCCCAGGCTAGAGTACAGTGGAGCTCACTGCAAGCTAGACTTCCTGGGCTTAAGCAGTCCTCCCACCTCAGTCTTTCAAGGAGCTTGGGACTACAGGCAACATGCACCACCGTCCCAGCTAATTTTTAAAAAAATTTTTTAGAGAGGGGTTATCCCTATGTTGTTGCCCAGGCTGGTCGCAGACTCCTGGGCTCATGTGATCCTCTCACCTCAGCCTCCCAAAGTGCTGGGATTACGGAAACTTTGTGAGCTACCATACCTGGCTGGGTATTTGTAAAGGATACAAATAAACAGCCCAATGAAGGAATACATAGATTGAAGCCTGGATGGGCCCTGAGTACAGGAGCTTTCATTTCACTGGAGTTGGAGTGCACTGGCCTTCTGGCATGTGAATGAGTTCTTTCTCACTTTCCTGCAAGCCCCAGAGTTCAGCTGTCCAAAAAGTCCTCCAATCCCATCTTCTTGGGCCTCTTCTGGAGAATTGATTGGATAGGCATGACTGAAGCATGAACAACCTTGTAGAACTGTGATTGGACAAAAAGGGCATGCTCTACTACTAATAGGCTGGGCGCAGAAACCCAGCAAGGCCTGTCTGCCCAGATTCTCCTTGGCCTTTCTGTGTAGCATTTCTTCTTCCTGGGTATGGGGTAGAATCTCCTCTGAAATGGGGGTCTTATGGCCTACTATCAGACAAGGTAGGTCATAGAATTTCTTTATGGTCAGTTCCAAGAAGACAGGTAGGGAAAGATTAGAGTCCTGCTATGGGGAGAAAAGGGAGCAGGTGAAAGGAGGACAGAAGGTCAGAGAGAGAAATTCTGTTTTCTGAGGCTGCTTCTGCGGCCTGAAGTGGCCCAACAATATAACAAAAGACTTCACCTTTGTCTCTAGGAAGCTATTCCAAAACTGCTTCCAGAACCAAGGACAAATACCTTAACAAGTGATTGTTTTAGTCACTTAGGAAGGGCTATGGGAGTGATAGCCAGGATATGTGGATGAAAACCAATATATGTATATCATAATGCCATACTTAATCACTTTTTTTGTCACTGAGCACTTCCATTTCCTGTTTAGCTTTGCTCTATAGTGCATTTGGTGTCATTATTGAGAAAACACGAGGTGCAGAAGATGACCTAAACACAGTAGCAGCCGGAACTATGACAGGCATGTTGTATAAATGTACAGGTGAGTACTGTTGAATGGAGACCCATCTCTTACTACACTTGAAGTACGCTTTTTTTAATTCATGGTTTTCAAGGAAACTACACTCCGTTGCAGTATAGTCTAGTGTTCTAATCTTACGGTTATTTTGGTTTGGTTTGTTTTTTTAATTGTGGTAAAATAGCCATCTTAACCATTTTTTAAGTATACAGTACTTTAGTATTAATTATATTCACATCATTGTATAACCAATCTCTGGAACTTTTTCATCTTGGAAAACCAATACTCTGTACCTATTCAGCCTCCTCCCACTTTGCCCCTCCCCTTAGCTCCTGATAATGTTACACTTTCTGTCTCGGAATTGGCTATTTTAGGCACCTCATATAAGTAGAATCATACAGTATTTGTCCTTTTGTAATTGGCTTATTTTACATAGCAAAATATTGTCAAGGTTCATTCATGTTGTTGCATGTGCCAGAATTCCCTTCCTTTTCAAGGCTAAATAATATTCATTCTGTGTATGTATACCATGTTTTGTATGTGCATTCTTCTATCAAGGGATGTTTAAGTTGCCTCTACCTTTTGTCTGTTGTGAATAATGCTGCTATGAATAAGGATGTAGAAATACCTCTTCAAGATCCTTCTTTTTTTTATATATATATATATATCCAGAAGTGAGATACTTGAATCATATGGTTTGTGGTGGCTTTTTGACATTAGGAAGATAAGATTCTTTTCTGTATTTTTTTATTCATTTTTTTTTATATTTTGGATAGATGGCAATATAATATTCAAAATTATTGGTTTTGTTTTAAACAATAATATGACCTGTGACGTCAGCGTATTAAACTATCACAAGACACCCGCAAGGTCAAAGCCCAGAAATGACTGCCCCCTAAGTCAGTTTAGAGCCTCTTATTCCTATGATCATCTTAGTCTACTGAGAGATCAACATGTTGCTGTCAAGGGTCTTTTTACTAGTTTAGAAGCATACATTCAGGTAATACCTAATTTAGTTTTTTTATTAGGTTGATATACCTTTGGCTACTTAATTTTTATTTTATGAAAATAATCCACATACATGATTTTTTTAAGTCGAGGTTTTTATCTTTTTTTTTTAACATCTAAAAGATTTTAATGATGTGCAACAGTCTGTTATATGCCTCACCCTAATTCCCTGTTCCCAGTGGCAGGTATTTTAAGTTTTTTGGATTTTTTTTTTTAAAGACAGGGTCTCACTCTGTCATCCAGGCTGGAGTACAGTGGTACAATCAAGGTTCACTATAGCTTTGACCTCTTGGGCTCAGGTGATTCTCCCATCTCAGCCTCCTGAGTAGTACAGGCACATGCCTCCACACCCAGCTAATTTTTGTGGGGTTTTTTTTGTTTTTCGTTAGTTTATTTTTTGTAGAGATAGGGTCTCACTATATTGCCCAGGCTGGTCTTGAACTCCTGGGCTCAAGCAGTCCTGCCTCAGCCTCCCAAAGTGCTGGGCTTACTGGTGTGAGCTACCATGCTCAGGCTGCTTTAATTCATTATTATTTATTTTCATGTTTCTAAATAATAGTATTATCTTGATTTTTCTTGACTTTTCAATCTTACATATTGTCTGTTGACTTTGTAAGAGGAAAGCTATGTTAACTCCTGTAAGAATTGTACAAAATATTCTTGAAGTAGAAAAAAGGTCACATCCTTTATATAGGTCACCTCATTTACCATTCTCTGAAGGTAGTAGTCTGGTACTCTCTTGTTTCATAAACAAAGAAACTAAAATTCAGACAAGTTAGATTACCTTCACATGCTTACACAGCTCTGTCATGGTCTAGTGCATCAAACTCTAGTCTGAGTCCAAAGCCCATTGTCTTTGTCACCAAACCAAATTGCCTCCAGGATAATCAGGAAAGTTTCTAGAAAAGGGAAAGAGGTAGTAAATAACGTTGAACCAGACCTTAAGGATGGACTGAATTTTCAGATGTATCTGTTTGATCATAAGATACATATAAGGAAAGTGTGGGAGAAAAGTCTGGAAAGATAGTTTAGGCTTATGGCATGGAAAGCTAAGGTAAGAAGCTTAAAATTAGACTGAAAGGCAGCTTGTCATCAAAGGTTTTTGGACAATACTACAGTTGTCTTTGAGGAAGATTAAGCTAGAAATAGTGAGTAGATAAGATAAATTGGAGGTAGAAGCCTAAAGTCAAAATGGTCAAGGAGAAGTATTACAGAAGTTGAAGAGATGGTTATGGAAAGGTAGGAATGAAAGATGACTGAGTCACTAGATTACTGTTTCCTGCTTGGTGGTTTCTTCCTTCTCTGTTTTGTTATATTGTGGAAGCAATATATGGAAATAAAATTCACAATATATGTGACTTTGAATAGCGTAACAGCTAGCTGTCCTGGGCTCCCTCCCCACTGCCCCATTTATCCCTTACTTGTCTCTTCCAGGTAAGACTAAACTCACTAAAATGTTTCCGTTGTTTTTTTTTAGAGTTGGGGTCTTGCTCTGTCACCCAGGCTAAAGTGCAGTGGTGCCATCATGGCTCACTACAGCCTTGAACTCCTGGGCTCAAGGGATCCTCCCACCTCAACCTCCCCAGTGGTTCAGACTATAGGCACATGCCACCACACCCAGCTAATTTTTTTCCTTGTTTCTTTTTTTTTTCTTTAGCAATGGGGTCTTGCTATGTTGCCCAGGCTGGCCTCAAGCAGTCCTCCCACCTCAGCCTCCTGAGTTGCTGGATTACAGGTGTGAGCCACTGTGCCCAGCTTTCTGAATTGTTTTTGACTCCCAATGGTACTGTGTCGTTTTAGGACAGTTTTTTGCTATTGATTCTCAGTTGTCTGGGTGATTGCTTTTCTGTGGGTGGGAGGAATTGTCCTAGATTTCTTTGAGAATCTTATGAAAGTTTTAGTGAGTTCATAAACCCTGAATTAACATCTCAGTATATGTAGACTCTCTTTAGGAGAACTGTGAAACTTAACTCCTTAGAAGTTTTATAAACACTTTGATGCTTATGATTAAACGGAAGTGCTGATATTTAGAAGGTAACAATCAAAATCCAATTAAGCTAGATTGTTTAAAGTGGTTCTGCCTTCTTGGTGATTTGCTCCCTTGCCACTTTGACGACTCCAGATTCTACTACTCTTCCCATTGTCTTTTAACTCCCACTTCACAGCCTTCTTCTCACTGTTACCATTTCCTAGAACAATCCTTCCAGACACCTACCTCACATGCCGCATCATTGTCCATCTTTGTTCAGATAACCACCTTTTATTTGACACCTTCTCTTAAACACTGTAGTACATACAGTTTTGCACATACATTTTAGTTGTAGGATAAATTGCTAAAAAGTAAATGACTTGAGTAAATAATCTGCATGCCTAAAATGTGAATGACTAATGCCAAGTGGCCCTTCCAGTACTTGCTAACCTTTGCCAGTATTATTCATCTATCATCACTTTTTTTTTAAGCTAGTAGGTGAACAGTTTTAATGTTTTACTTTGCTTTGTCCTGGTTGTTTATGAGATTGAGCACCTTTTATTGTTTAGTGATTAGTGGTATACCCTTTCTCTATTTTTTATCGTATTGTTGATATAACTGATTTGTTGGAACAGTTTATATATTATGGCAGTTAGTGCTTTGTCTACTACATATTTCACATGAATTTTTACTTCCTGGAAAAATGTTGATGCCAGTAATAGAAATGTAGAAGGCATCAAGAGGTTCTTTTTGGTATGTGAAGTCTAATTCCCAAGGTCTGGTATTCAGTTTAGACATTGATAAATAGAACCTCTTAACAATAACCTTAATGAGCAATTACCTAATTTGAAGAACTGGATTTGTATATCTATATATTTTTTTACCTTAAATGACTTTGCTTTTAAGCTGACTTTCTTATGGAAGGAAGACGTAAGATTAATAGTTCAGGGTGTTTTGGAGAGGAAGGGATTGCCTATATCTTTTGGTTTCTGATGACTTATTTCTGAAAATACGTGATAAGGCTACTCTAAAATTCCTAAGCTTATTGATGATAGCAAAACTACACTGTTTCTGTTCCAGTAGAATACTAGTTATTAAATAGATTCTCATATGTCACAGGGAATCTAATGACATTTCACATTTTTGGAGGAAATTTATGTAATTCATTAAAAGAAGTATTAGACCTGAATTCAAATCACATGAATCATCAGAGTTCTACCTTTAGCCTTTTTTGGGCCGAGCACGGTGGATCACCTGAGGTCAGAAGTTTGAGACCAGCCTGGCCAACATGGGGAAACCCCATCTCTACTAAAAATACAAAAATTAGATGGGTGTGGTGGCAGGCACCTGTAATCCCAGCTACTTGGGAGGCTGAGGCAAGAGAATCACTCGAACCCGGGAGGTAGAGGTTGCAGTGAGCTGAGATCACACCACAGCACTCCAGCTTGAGTGACAGAGTGAGACTTTGTCTCAAATAAAATAGGCTGCAGTGACTCACACCTGTAATCCCAGCACTTACGGATCACTTGAGGTTCAGGAGTTCAAGACCACCCTAGCCAGTGTGGTGAAAGCCCATTTCAACTCAAAATACAAAAATTAGCCGGATGTGGTGGCACACGCCTGTAATCCCAGCTACTCGAGAGGCTGAGGCAGGAGAATCACTTGAACCTGGAGGCAGAGTTGCGGTGAGCAGAGGTTGTACCTCTGCACTCCAGCCTGGACAATAGAGCAAGTCTTTGTCTCAAAATAGAATAGGAATTAGCCTTTTTGATCTGATAGCTGCCAATTTTTTTCTCATGATCTTTCTATTAAAATAGCTCTGTACCTACTATGATGAGGCTCCTTTTTATTTTTCTTTTTTTTCTTTTTTTTTTGAGACAAAGTCTCAGACTAGAGTACATTGGTGTGATCATGGCTTACTGTCACCTCTGCCTCCTGGGTTCAAGTGATGCTCCCGTCTCAACCTGCCAAGATGCTAGGACTACAGGCACATGCCACTATGCCTGGCTAATTTTTTTGTGTTTTTCATAGAGATGAGGTTTCACCATGGTGTCCAGGCTGGTCTCAAACTCCTGAGCTCAAGCAGTCTGCCACGCTGGCTTCCCAAATGTTGGGATTACAGGTGTGAACCACCACACCCAGCCCCCTGCTTTTTAAAATTTCTGTATTAAAGAGTACATTGGGGGTTGGAAATAGTTTAGGTCATCAGGGGTTAGCCATTCCCTAAATGTAAACTTCTTCACTGGTGCTATACTTAGAGTTCCTAAGGTCCTTTCCAAATCCATGAATCTGGAAGTTGAGGTTGTATTTGTATTCACACCACACAAAATTTCTGTCTGTGCCCTGTCTTCTTGGGTTTATTTTAAACCAGAAATTAAGACATTGATTTTCCTTTGTTAGAGTGATTTCACTATTTTGAGTTATTAAGACAGAAAATGTGAGCCCATGTTGGAATTTTGGTTCAGCAGGTTATTTACCTCTGTTCCACAATTGCAATGGAAATTGAAGTCTACTTGTCATGTGACATAGAATTAATGAGTATTCTTTTTCGCTTTTACTCTTCTGAGCCCAAGAGCTTTCTTTTCATAATTTATGCTGGAGGTGTTCTGGACTGTGTTATTACTGCAGCAAGTTAGACTCCCATTTCTTCTGATATCAAATATTCAGCCTTTTCCTCTCTGTCTTACAAATACATATAATATGCCTTAGATGCTAACTCATTACATTCTTACATTCAGGGCTGTCCTTAAGGAAATACCATAGTGACTTCCCTTGTGTAAGAAAACTTGAGTGGAGGGGGCTAAGCTGGAGCTTCCATGCCTTATGTGTTGGGCTAGAAGCACCTCCCATTCATTTCCAGCCATTTGCCACTCTGCATAATTAGTGTCCTTCATTTATTCAGAAGAAGCTGGAATCTCAGACTTTTATGTGAAATCTCCTGTTTTTTAAATATTCGATCTTTTTCAACGTAATTTAGCCCAGCAAACTCTTGCTCGCTTAAGTGCTACCCTTGTGCTGCCAGTTGAAGTTTGACATTTGTCTAACCCTAAAGCCTTTCAATGTGAAATTATTTTTTGGTTCTTAACAAGGTTTTTATATGCCAAGGTAAAATTTTCAAGGGCATATAAGGTATTTACCATCTCATTCAGAGTTCTGTTTAAGTGAGCACATGGGCATGCATGTCGAAGAAAGTGTTGTGAGCTCTTATGGATAAAATTTGAAATGCAACCTATTTTCAATAGAAAAAAGCCTCTTACTCTCACATATCTCAGAAAAACTTACATCTTACAATCCTTTTGAGACTTAAGACGCTTAGGTCTGTGGAGTAAAAATGCTACCTGATATTTTTGGTGGATGAATTACCAAAAAACAAAATTACTCAGCTAATCACGTGTCTCATGCATAATAAACCAACCTAACGAAAGCTGCCTTTCGGAGGCAAGAATATAGAACATATGTAGTTTATTAAGCTATTTAAAGCAGAAATATTATGAAAAATATGGAAATATTTGTCACTAGCTATATGACCTATTGAAAAAGGTCGTCTTAATACTGCACTTATCTATAAAATGGGGGTATGATGATTCTCACTTTACAGGGTTGTGTGATGCATTTTAAATGAAACAAGTTTCATTAAGTGCCTATTGCTGAAGATATAATTCAGTGAATGTTGCTTTTCTTAGAGCAGAATTTGGTATTTGATCTTTGCCTAAGCCATTTTGATTCAGTTCTTAAAGCAAGTTGAATGGTACCCATGTTCATAACAGCATATTATTCACAACAGCCATACAGGCTGGGTGTGGTGGCTCATGTCTGTAATCCCAGCACTTGAGGGGCCAGTGTGGGCAGGTTGTTTGAGTCCAGGAGTACAAGAGCAGTATGGTGAAACCCTGTCTATACAAAAAAATTAGCCGGGCTTGGTGGTAGGCACCTGTAGTCCCAACTACTAGGTAGGCTGAGATGAGAGAATCACCTGAGTCCAGGAGGTAAGGCTGCAGTAAGCCTTGATATTGCCACTGCACTCTTTCCTGGTGACAGAGTGAGGCCCTGTATTAAAAAAAGAAAAATTCTAAGAGGCCAAGGCAGGCAGATGGGCAGATTGCTAGAGCCCAGGAGTTGGAGACTAGCCTGGACAGCATGTCTACTAAAAATAAAAAAATTAGCTAAGCATGGTTGCACACGCTACTCCAGAGACTAAGGTGGGAGAATCGCTTGAGCTTGGGGAGGCCAAGGCTGCAGTGAGCTGTGATCATGCCACTGCACTCCAGCCTGGGTGACAGGAATGAGACTCTCTCAAAAAAAAAAAATAAAATAAAATAAAGAAAACTGTGGTATATACATAAAATGGAACATTATTTTGCCTTAAAAAAGAAGGAAATTCTGACAGATGGTAAGACATGGATGAGCACTGAAGGCATTATGCTAAATAGGCCATCTA
>CAUYQU010079694.1:0-44770 GCA_963574635.1 Cheracebus regulus
GGGGGAGATAGCATGGGGAGAAATGCCAGATATAGGTGAAGGGGAGGAAGGCAACAAATTACACTGCCACGTGTGTACCTATGCAACAATATTGTATGTTCTTCACATGTACCCCAAAAGCTAAAATGCAATAAAAAAAAAAAGATATGGAATAAACTTGGAAACTTTTTGACAGGTTAAATTCTCTTTTAGCAACAATGTACTGTACATTTTTATAAACAGATATATGATTTTAGCATATATTATTTAATAGAAAATGATTCAAATTAATTATAATATGATTTGATATATAATTCATAGAGTTTCACTATACATGAGATCTGTTTCATATTTTAACATTTAAAGGGTTCATTTTTAGTCTGAGTCAATAAACTGTTAATCTCTATGTCCTAAGATTAGGAAAAACAAATCAGTGAAAGTTTTAATTTCTTTTTACATGGTTCATATAGGCACGATTGATGAATATCAATTACATTTATTTACAATGAATCAAGGAAAAAGTATCAATAAAATAAAAAAGACCCATCTGGACATTTAGTTGATTCTGACAAAGATTATATGTAATAAAATTTATTGCTTTCAGTAAAAGAGTTAGAATTATGTGTAAGACAATGGAAGCTAAACATTGTAGGCATGCAAATAGCTATATTGCAAAGAAAATGCAGTGAAATTAATGTTTTGATAATGAAGAAAATATTTGGTTTCCTATTAAGAGACTATCATTACAAATTGAACTACCTACAGGAGAATTGGTTTGAAATGTTAACATGTACAGTGCTTAAATACGAATAGCACATGGATCCTAAAAGTGTTTACAATTAAAATACAGTTTCTTTGTGGTTATATATCTCCTTCAATATATATAATTTATGAGATTTTTTATTATACTTTAAGTTCAGGGGTACATGTGCAGAATGTGCAGATTTGTTATGCAGGTATACACATGCCATGGTGGTTTGCTGCATCCATCACCCCATCATGTATATTAGGTATTTCTCCTAATGTTAGCCCTCCCTAATTCTCCAACCCCTGCTATCCCTCCCCTAACCCCCCCAACCCCTAATAGGCCCCATTGTGTGATGTTCCCCTCCCTGTGTCCAGGTGTTCTCGTTGTTCAACACCCACTTATAAGTGAGAACATGCGGTGTTTGGTTTTCTGTTCCTGTGTTAGTTTGCTGAGAATGATGGTGTCCACCTTCATTCATGTCCCTGGAAAGGACATAAACTCAACTTTTTTATGGTTGCATAGTATTCCATGGTGTATATGTGCCACATTTTCCTTATCCAGTCTATCACTGATAGGCATTTGGGTTGATTCCAGGTCTTTGCTATTGTAAACAGTGCTGCCATGAACATACCTGTGCATGTGTCTTTATAATAGTATAATTTATAATACTTTGAGTATATACCCAGTAATGGGATTACTGGGTCAGATGGTATTCTAATTCTCTATCCTTGATGAATTGCCACACTGTCTTCCACAATAGTTGAACTAATTTACACTCCCACCAACAGTGTAAAAGTGTTCCTATTTCTCCACATCCTCTCCAGCATCTGTTGTCTCCAGATTTTTTATTGATCACCATGCTAAATGGCCTGAGGTGGTATATAAATGTGGTTTTGATTTGCATTTCACTAATGACCAGTGATGATGAGCTTTTTTTCACGTTTTTTTTTTGTTTTGCTGTGTAAATGTCTTCTTTTGAGAAGTGTCTGTTCATATCCTTCGCCCGCTTTTTGATGGGGTTTTTTTTTTTCTTATAAATTTGTTTAAGTTCTTTGTAGATTCTGATTATTAGCCCTTTCTCAGATGGATAGATTGCAATTTTTCCCCCATTCTGTTGGTTCCCATATCTAATGATAGTTTCTTTTGCTGTGCAGAAGCTCTTTATTTTAATTAGATCTCATTTGTCTCTTTTGGCTTTTGTTGCCATTGCTTTCGGTGTTTTAGCTATGAAGTGCTTGCCTATGTCTATGTCCTGATTTTGTAGTATTGCCTAGGTTTTCTTCTAGCCTTTTTATGGTGGTAGGTCTTATGTTTAAATCTTTAATCCGTCTGGAGTTAATTTTTGTATAAGGTATAAGGAAGGGATCTAGTTTCAACTTTCTGCATATGACTAGCCAGTTTCCCCAGTATCATTTATTAAATAGGAAATCCTTTCCCTATTGCTTGTTTTTGTCAGGTTTGTCAAAGATCAGATGATTGTAGATGTGCGGTGTTACTTCTGAGCCCTCTGTTCTGTTCCATTAGTCTATACCTCCGTTTTGGTACCAGTTCCATGCTAATTTTATTACTGGAGTTTTTTATTTTATTTCAAGTCAGGTTTATTGTTGCCTCCAGCTTTTTTTTTTTTTTTTTTTTTTGCTTAGGATTGTCTTGGCTATGTGGGCTCTTTTTTGGTTCCATATGAAGTTTAAAGTGTTTTTTTCTTTTCCAATTCTGAGAAGAAAGTCAATGGTAGCTTGATGGGGATATAATTGAATCTGTAAATTACTTTCGGTAGTGTGGCCATTTTCACAATGTTGATTCTTCCTAACCATGAGAATGGAATGTTTTTCCATTTGTTTGTGTCCTCTCTTTTTTCTTTGAGCATTAGTTCTCCTTGAAGAGGTCCTTCACATTCCTTGTTAGTTATATTCCTAGGTATTTTATTCTCTTTGCAGCAATTATGAATGGGAGTTCACTCATGATTTGGCTTTCTGTTTGTTATTGGTGTATGGGAATGCTTGTGTTCAG
This sequence comes from Cheracebus regulus, assembly GCA_963574635.1. NCBI lineage: Eukaryota > Metazoa > Chordata > Mammalia > Primates > Pitheciidae > Cheracebus > Cheracebus regulus. The sequence continues at coordinate 2,738 of CAUYQU010079694.1, forward strand.
TCATGATTTGGCTTTCTGTTTGTCTGTTATTGGTGTATGGGAATGCTTTGCTTCAGCAAAGTCTCAGGGTACAAAATAAATGCACATTGCTTTTGTATCCTGAGACTTTGCTGAAGTTGCTTATCAGCTTAAGGAGATTTTGGGCTGAGACAATGGGGTCTTCTAAATATACAGTCATGTCATCTGCAAATAGAGATAATTTGACTTCCTCTTTTCCTAATTGAATGCCCTTTATTTCTTTTTCTTGCCTGATTGCCCTTCCCAGAACTTCCAATACTATGTTGAGTAGGAGTAGTGAGAGATGGCATCCTTGTCTTGTGCCAGTTTTCAAAGAGAATTCTTCGAGTTTTCGCCCATTCAGTATGATATTGTCTGTGGGTTTGTCATAAAAAACTCTTATTATTTTGAGATGTGTTCCATTGATACCTAGTTTATTGACAGTTTTTAGCATAAAGTGCTGTTGAATTTTGTTGAAGGCCTTGTCTGCATCTATTGAGATAATAATTTGGTTTTTGTCTATGGTTTTGTCTTTGGTTCTGTTTATGTGATGGATTATGTTGATAGATTTGCATATGTTGAACCAGCCTTGCATCCCAGTGATGAAGCCAACTTGATCTTGGTGGATAAGCTTTTTAATGTGCTGTTGGATTTGGTTTGCCAGTATTTATTGAGGATTTTTGCATCAATGTTCATCATGGAATTTGGCCTGAAATTTTGTTTTTAGTTGTGTCTCTGCCAGGTTTTGGTATCGGATGATTTCAATCTCATAAAATGTGTTAGGGAGGAGTCCATCTTTTTGTATTGTTTGGCATAGTTTCAGAAGGAATGGTACCAGCTACTCTTTGTACCTCTGGTAGAATTTAGTTGTGAACCCTTCTCGTTCTGGACTTTTTTTGGTTGGTTGGTTATTAATTGCTGCCTCAATTTCAAACCTTTTTATTGGCCTATTCAAGGATTCAACTTCTTCCTGGTTTAGTTGTGGGAGGGTGTAAGTGTCCAGGAATTTATCCATTTTTTTCTAGATTTACTGGTTTATTTGCATAGAGGTGTTTGTAGTAATCTCTGTTGGTAATTTGTATTTCTGTGGGATCAGTGGTGATATCCCCTTTATCATTTGTATTGCATCTATTCAATTCTTCTCTCTCTTCTTTTTTATTAGTCTGGCTAATGGTCTATTTTGTTCATCTTTAGTTTTATGAGATAGGACTTCGCACACTATATTATCAAATGAGAATAGACATACCTGGTAGTCGTTTCAAAAAGAGCCAATAATTTCTCTGAAAGAAATACTGTTTTCTACTTTTAGAACAAACACTTTAACATTAATACTAAAATATGTAAACCTAGAGGGACTTTCTTTTAGCAAATTTCTTAATCATTTTTCTAGATACTGAAACCCTGAATTTTGGTATTTGCACTACCTGCATGCATGTAAGACCTGAAGAATTGCAAGCTCCACCCCAGACTGGCTGAATCAGAGTCTGCGAGTGATATATGTGTACACTGAGGTTTTAGAGGCACTTTTTAAAGAGAATTCCAACATATATTATTTTAATCTTACGGATTAACTTTTGAGCAAACAGTTTTACATAAAGAGACATGGGATTTGTTTTAGCAATTCTATTCAGTTTTTGAATTGTTTTCTGGAATGACAAGTTGAGCCTTTATTCATTTGTTTTCAGAGTAAATATATATATAAAACAGTTGTCATGCAAAACAAACAATTTTTAGTCAATGACATTCTTAACACCAATACTAGGACATAACACCATACTGAGTTTGGGGGAGGTTGAGATATACACTTTTTTTTTTAACTTTTATTTTAAGTTCAGGGGTACATATGCAGGTTTGTCGGTTTTAAAAATATTTTGAAAGATAAACTGAAAGGGAGGAGCAAACTATGGAAAGTTTCGGGCAGATCATTTTAAAGAAAACAACAGAAACTTGGTAACTAAATAAATTACATTAAAACTTTGTGTGTTTGAGTTAGGATAATGTACCCTCTTATCTATCCCTTCTCTTCCTCCCAGAGATTTTGCTACTTCCAGCGGACGACAACAATGAAAATGTCTTCCTCCTTAAGGAAGTAGAATGTTTAAAATATAGAGATAATGACACCACAGTTCTTACAACAGGCCTTTCCTCAGTCTTCTTAGCTTGCATGGGGAGTAAACTAAACTGATGTATTAGAGGGCAGGACATTCCGTGAGCTGTTTTTCTCCTGGATGTAGTATGTAACCATTAAAAAATTCACAGACCACCAAGCCATAGTTGTTTTTTTAATTGAAAAATTAATGGACATATTTGGATTTTTCATTTCAGATTGACTTTTTCTTTTCTCCCTACCACTCTTGTAAATTATGTATTAAACTCTCAGCCACTTGCTAATTATCAAGTGTAAAAGAAATAATCAGCATGTTTTTCCATTTTTTTTTCTTTTTTGCAAAACACAAAACTATACAAACCCTAAAAGAAAATCTAGACAATACCATTCAGGACAGAGGCACAGGCAAAGAGTTCATGATGAAATAGCCTAAAACAATTGCAACAAAAGCAAACATTGACAAATGGGATCTAATTAAACAAAAGAGCTTCTGAACAGCAAAAGAAACTATCCTCAGAGCAAACAGGCAACGTACAAAGTGAGAGAAAAGTTTTGCAATCTATCCATGTGAAAAAGGTCTAATATCAAGAATCTACAAGGAACTTAAACAAACTTACATGAAGAAAACAACCCCATTAAAAAGTAGGAAAATGACATAAGTAGACACTTCTCAAAAGAAGACATTCATGTGGCCAAAAAACATGAAGAAAAGTTCAACATCACTGATAATTAGAGAAATCCAAATTGAAACTTCAGTGAAATAACATCTTACTCCAGTCAGAATAGTGATTATTAAAAAGTTAAGAAACAACTTGTTGGCAAGGTTGCAGAGAAATAGGAACACTTTTACACTGTTGGTGAAATGTAAGTTAGTTCAACCATTGTGGAAGACAGTGTGGGGATTCCTCAAAGATCTAGAACCAGAAATACCACAAGACACATGAATGCTATTACTGGAGTATATTCTAAAAGAAAAATAGATCATTATATTATAAGGATACATGCACATGTATATTCATTGCAGCTCTATTCACAATAGCAAAGACAGGGAATCAACCCAAACGGCCATCAAACATAGACTGGATAAAGAAAATGTGGTACATATAGACCATGGAATACTATGCAGCCATTAAAAATGAGATTGTGTCCCTTGCAGGAATATGAATGGAGCTGGAAGACATTATTCTCAGCAAACTAATTCAGGAACAGAAAACCAAACACAGCATGTTCTCACTTATAAGGAGGAGCTAAACAATGGAAGGAAACAACACACATTGGGGCTTGATAGGGGTGGCAGTGGGGAGGGAGAGCATTAGGAAAAATAGCTAATGCCTGCTGGGCTAAATCCCTAGGTGATAGGCTGATAGGCACAGCAAACCACCATGGCAGACCTTTATCTATGTTAACAAACCTCCACATCCTACATACGAACCACAGAACTAAAAAAAGAAAACTACTTTCGCATTTTGTCTTTCTGAAAAACTTACACATTGTTGTGTTTAAAAGAAAGAAATACACTCTATCTTCAAATTATTGATCTGAATTCTAACCTAATATCTAGCCAGGTTGTGTCTTTTCCTTAATTTAAAACTATAGATATATGTCTCATAAGTACTTCAAATTAAGATGTGAAAAATGAGTCAACATCTGATTAATCTAAACCTTCTTCCTCCTCAATTGTCTATCTGGTCAATCCGTATTATTTCCTTTATTTACTAAGTTAATCACTGATAAATTAATGATTTATTAAATATTTATTAAGCATTTCTGAGTACCAGGTTATATTAGAATCTAAATATATATGTGTGTGTACAGTCTAATCAAACAAATACTGTCATTACCTTCATGGAATATATATTGTACTGAAATAGAAAGCTATTACAATATTCGTGCAAGTACATGTTAAATTTCAACCCTGTTTATTACCATGAAGTAAAGGTACTTGAATTTATGAGCATATGTAATAAGGGACTTGACCCAGCCTGAAGTAGATCAAGAAAAGCTTTTCCGATAAATTAATTTAATGAGGTCAAGTGGACCATGGTTGTGGGAAGAGTAGTGCCGGCACAGAAAACACACCAATATACTGTGGTGGATACAAGATAATATTGAATTCTGCCTACCAGAAAGACATCTTAAATAGGCAGAATTCAAAAGGGCTTCTGTATTATTTTACTAAGGTTGCTATAACAAAGTACTATGAACTTAGTGACTTAAACACCAGAAGTTTATTTTCTCACAGTTCTGGAGGCTAGGGTATGAAATCAAGGTGTTGGCCGCATTGGTTTCTTCTGAGGCGTGTGAGGCAGGGGATCTCTTCCAGGTCTTTCTCCTTGGCTTGTAGGTAGCTATTTTCTTATTTACTTGCCTGTGGAGTAGGTTGATGTGCACTGGTTACCGCTTCAGCCCACGGCATCCCGAGCTTTAGTTTCTACTATTTGTCTGAATCTGGTAAAACAGAACAGTCACATACAAAATAAGTTACGTAAGTCAGGTTTACTACTTACAGATAGGTTTTAAGGGACAACAGAAGCCTGGGTTTCATGGTGAGCAGATCCTGTGAGGCTCAGGGAAGCAGCCTGGGGCAGAGGAAATCTTTTCTGTGTATCATCACTTGCAACACACCTGTGGGTCCCCAGAAAGCAGTCCAGCCTGGGTTTTATACCCCAGAGCTTCATGCTTCACTGGGTAAAAGCACTGTAGGACATTTTCTTTCTAGGAAGAACAAGAACACAGCTTATGCTGTTTCAGCCAGTTCCTCTTTATCTCAGGATGTTGCATTCCCAGTACATCCTATATTTTTTTTTCCTGAGAACTCCAGAAAGAGAAATAATTGAATTTTTAACGTGAAGAATAGGGATATAATTGAATTGCTAACTCAGAGAATTTGTCTGCAATGTCATGATGTCCAAAGGCATGGTTGTTTCCAAATTTCTCCCTTTAATAAAACACCTCTCATACTGAATTAGAGATACATTCTACTATAGTATGATTTCATCTTTACTCATTATACAGGCAGTGACCCCATTTTCACATAAGATCACGATCTGAGATACTGGAGGTTGGGACTTCAAAATATTAATGTTAGGGGAACACAATTCAACACATCATGGCTCCAAGATCCCCATCCTTATGTGCACACACTTTCTTCCAGTTACTCAATGAAACACTAACACAGATGCTCCTGTGAAGGGATTTTGCAGATGTAATTAAGGTCCTAAATCAGATTTTAAAAGGGCTACTATCTTGGTTAAGACTAACTTAATTAGATGAGCCATTGAAAGGAACTGAACTCTCTCTAGCATGATATACTCTTATGATATATATTATTTTATGATAGTCTCCATACTGCCACAAATTATCTTCATAACTTTCTTCTTTTTCTTCTATCTGTCTGCAGTATATCACTTGCCACAATCTCACATTTTATTTGGTAGTATAGAAGCCTTCCATGATAGTTATGGAAACAATTTCTGTCACTCTCCTTCAGTCTTTTTTTTTTGTCACAACCTCACTGAACTAGGAGACACTCTAAAGTTTCACCTTGATCTGTCATGACTAATTTTCTAAACACACCATATTCTCTTACTAGAATGCACTTTCTTACTTTAGCAAGTACTAAGATTCCCTGTTAATCGTTTAGCATTTAATTGCTAACATCTTTTCTGTGATATCCTCATTATTTGTCCCATAATCAGAAATAACCTTATACTTGTCTACGTTTTTAATCACAAAATGTGGCTACTATTTTATAATCCTCATCCAATGACATTACCAAAGATCTTAGGTAATTATTTATATCATGTTTATCTTCTCAACCTGACTTTTATTTAAAATAATATTTACATTACACACACGTGTGTGTGTGTGTGTGTGTGTGTGTGTGTGTATATATATATATATATATATATATGTCTTCCTCCTTCATTAGGAAATAAGTAATAAATGTCTAAGAGTCATTTCAATGAATATCTCATATTATTATATAATCAGAATGAAGAATTGAGTGATAGTGTATGCAGCATTTTCTTAGGATAAGTGACACATACTTGATGATTGATTTCACACAAACCCCACCAATCTGCTATACTGTAAATGAAGACAGAAAAATTCTCTTACTCATCAGAAAAAAAATATCAAGGCAAATTTGTTCTTGGAAACAATATGTTCATGAGTTTGTAGTAATTACTTCTAAGCCTTTTCTATATTTTACTCAGAACCATCCTCCATATGCCTCTGATATTTTTTGGCTTATATACATCTTTCATATTCCTTTTTACATAAAAATATTATAAAACACTGTTTCTCAAAGCTGGTCCATTGCTCACACTTTTCTAAGTACTTTTAGAGTGCCACATTCAAGGAAATGTACAAACTGAATTGACCATAATTTGTAATTATGACCATATCTGCTTTTAATCTTTCCCATTTTCATGATATATCATGTACTCTATATGGCACAAAAATGTCTAAAGAGAAACTTATTTCCTAATTTTCCTTTCTGTATTAAAAAAACACTTAAACCAAATATAGTGGTGTTCATTTTATCACTATATGAGCAAATGTATCTTAAAAGTGTACCTTGTATATAAGAACATATTTTTATATTAGCTTTGCTTAGATTATTGTGTATAGTTTTTTATTTTGATGTTCAATGTATTATATTTAGTCTCAAAGAATCTGGTTTCTGTATAATGTATGATTTATCTACTAAATTATACTTTTACAGCAATAAGTTCATATTTTCTGTCTCTAGTTTAACAATATTCTGGCGATAATGCACTTAGGTTATTGAAATAGGTAGACTACATCATTTAATCTGTATCTGTCATTTGTGCATCTGTAGGTCCATATAGAAAGTATGAAAATTTCTGTTGTTCTGTTTTCATCTTGAGGTTTCCTGATGTCTTTGTCTTGCTCGAACCCAGCCACCTGCTCTCGGACTGTCATTCACCATCCTGTTCAGCTGGCTTGTGCTGTTTCACAGGAGTTTCCATTCATGTCTCACAGTCTGAGATTGTATGCATCAGTTTCTGCCAGCCAGTCCTACAAGTCATGCCCTGCTGTTACCCAGCCTTTGCATTTACTAAGGCCTGGAAGGTTGCACTGGAGCAAAACAATGCTGACAGACTGGCAGTGTCCCAAAGCCTTGTTGGTAAGAATCCTGTCTTGCCATTTGGTCTCTCCCTTTGGACTGACAGAAACTTCAAATTATCCTGCATTCTTTGGCCACCAAAACACTATCCAACTTAACAGAAATCTTCCTTGAAAATTGTTTTCTTAAAACATAGTGGTAGAAAATTTTATTCAGATAAACAGGTAACCATAAACCTAAAAGGATTGTTTTTAACTATTTTTATTTAAAAAAATTTTGAAGTTACCAGAAAATTGTCAGCACACTTTAAGGATTTTTCCATATACTTATCAAAGAAATTCATCAAGTTTTAATATTTTGAAGCATGGAATCATATTTTCTCTGTTTATAGGGGGATTATGTATATGTTTGTATTGTTTTACATATGATTTTATATATATGGTTTTATATATACAGTATGTGGATGCTGTGTGTATATATTTATATATATATAAACACATACATACAGTCATGTGCCACATAATGATATTTTGATTAAGGATAGATCACATATTTGAGGGTGGTTCAGTAAGATTAAAATATTGTAATTTTACTGTACCTTTTCTATGTGTAGCTACAAAAATACTTACCATCATGTTACAATTCCCTACAGTATTCAGTTCAATAACATGCTTGAATTAGTTTGCTTTTATGCTACTGACAAAGACATACCCGAGACTGGGAAGAAAAAGAGGTAACTGGACTTACAGTTCTGCATGGCTGGGGGGCCTCAGAATCATGATGGGAAGTGAAAGACACTTCTTACATGATGGCAGCCAGAGAAACCGAGGAACAAGCAAAAGCAGAAACCCTGGATAAACCCATCAGATCTCATGAAACTTATTCACTATCATGAGAAGAGCACAGGAAACACCAGAACCCATTATTCAATTGCCACCCCCCTCCCCCTGCCGGGTTTCCTCCCACACATGGGAATTCTGGGAGATGCAAATCAAGTTGAGATTCGGGTGGGGACACAGACAAATCATATAGTTCCTCCAATCCCATGTCCTCATATTTTAAAACCAATCATGTCTTCTGAACAGTCCCGAAAAGTCTTAACTCACTTCAGCATTAACCCAAGAGTCCACAGTCCAAAGTCTCATCTGCAACAAGGCAAGTCCCTTCTGCCTATGAGCTTGTAAAATCAAAAGCAAGCTAGTCACTTCCTAGATACAAGGGGGTTACAGGTATTTGATAAATACAGCCATTCCAAATGGGACAAATTGGCCAAAACAAAGAGGTTACAGGGCCCATTGATGTCCAAAATCCAGTGGGGCAGTCAAATTTGAAAGCTCTAAAATGATCTCCTTTGACTCTGGGTCTCACATCCAGATCATGCTGATGCAAGGAGTGGGTTCCCAAGGTCTTGGGCAGCTCTGACCTTGTGGCTTTGCAGGGTACAGCCTTCCCCACAGCTGTTTTCACGGGCTGGAGTTGTGTCTGGGACTTTTTCAGGTGCACGGTGCACGGTGCAAGCTGTCCCTGGATCTACCATTCTGGGCTCTAGAGGACGGTGGCCCTCTCCTCACAGCTCCACTAGCCTGTGCCCTAGTGGAGACTCTGTGGGGGTTCTCTGACCCCACATTTCCCTTCTGCAATGCCCTAGCAGAGGTTCTCCATGAGGGCCCTGACCCTGCAGCAAACTTTTCACTGGGCATCCAGGCATTTCCATACATCTTCTGAAATCTAGGCAGAGGTTCCCAAACCTCAATTCTTGACTTCTGTGCACCTGCAGGCTCAACACCAAGTGGATGCTGCCAGAGTTTGGGGCTTCCACCCTCTGAAGCTACAGCCATAGTTAAAAATAAATAGAATGTAAAGAAAATAATTTATCTGGCCTCTATCTCAATTTCAGCTGGAAATGAGTACCAATTCAGCATCACAGATGATATATTACAATTACCTATTGACTAGACTGAGAATTTCAGCCTTTCCTAATTACAGCGGATTAACCTAATTGAGAACTAACCTCCGCAAACTTAAACAAAAACAAATAAACAGAAACTACCCTGTTGGAGTGGTGTGACCAAGAATTCGAGCTTGCAATCTAGCCTTGCAAGTTCTCATCCTAGTTTATGAGGAAGATTCCAAGTTAGGAAAAATCATTTTGCATTCAAGAATATAAGACAACATTGAATGACTGTAGTAGAACTATGGAATGAAGGAACATGATGAGTTTATGGAATTGTGTGCAGACTTCCTGATGGAGATTCTTACTGGCCAAATTAAGGATTTTGTATTATTGCTTGTCTATTGAAAGATTTTCAAATATCTGTAGCATTTGCCATCATCTAAGTTATATTTATACATGATCAAAATGGCTATTATTTAAATAAAGTACAAAAATGGAGCAAGTTGAGTTTGTCAATGAGAAAGGTGATAGTGTTTTGGACTTTATTTTAATATATAATGGCAATATAGGGAGGTATCTGATTTGAGATGTGATGTTTGCATTTGGTAAGCTATATTTCCATTACCCTATATTCTTGGCCATTCAATATGTTTATTCTACTAAATGCACTTTAGAAATATTTTGTCCAGGAGAGGAAATTTTTCTTTGGTATTGCAATAATGGCTTTCTAGTAGCTTATAATTCTTGACTACTTTGAGAAAAAAAAAACAAGAACATTTACTGCATTTTTGGTATTAAGCTATTTGATTTTTCAATGCGTATTTTTTTTTTTTGAGGACAACATATGTGAAAGGAGAAGGACCAAACATAATGGTTAATAGAAAAGAAAGAGGCTGGGCTTGGTGGCTCATGCCTGTAATCTCAACACCTCAGGAAGCCAAGGTGGGAGGGTTGCTTGAGGCCAGGAGTTTGAAACCAGCCTGAAAAACATAGTGAGACCCACATCTCTTCAAAAGAAAAAGTTATCTGGGCATGGTGATACATGTCTGTGGTCCCAGCTACTCAGGAGACTGAGGCATTAGGATGACTTAAGCCCAGGAATTCATGGCTGCAGTGAATTATGACTCTGTCACTGTACTCTAGCCCGGGTTGCAGAGCAAGACCCTATCTCAAATTTAAAAAAAAAAATGAAAAGAAAGAAAGAAATGGATAAGAACAACAACATCTCCTGAAAGTACGGTATGACATATTCTATATAGTCCAGGGGTTAATGTAGAAGTCTATTATACTGTTATTGAAATGGGATATCTAATATGCATGGTGTATAAAAATCCCAGAGCAATTTAATCAAAACAATTTTATTTAACTCCCAGAAGTAAGGTGGACTTAATTTTTATAAAGGATAGCAGGTTCTTATCAATAATCAGAATATTTTCACACCAGAATCATGCGATGTGACTAAATGATTATGGGATGCCTCAGTCTGAAATAGTTGGACAGCATATTTTGGTACTTGCCATTTCTGTAACCAAAAAGAAGTTTTATTTATGAAGAGACTTGGATTGAGCCACCATGCAAAAGTGATGTCCTGTCAATCAATTTTCATGCCTAAGTTAAAACAGACATCAAAGCCAATGCATGAAGTCAGAGGATCAATGAGAGGACCTTATAATAATAACATTACTATGAAGATTCACTAAGTATTCTCAGACTCCTCCCTAAAGAGGGCCTAACACTATTTATTTGGGAATTATGCCCCTGGGCAAAGGTAATTCTCCATAATGTTGGGACTAAGAAGGTACTGACACTGAGCTAATTTTAGTGACTCTGTCCAAACAAATGTGGTCCCATGATCAGTAGGAGGACTTATGTAAATCAGGCAGTGGGTGGATTTTGGTGAAGGACTTAGCCAATGGGTTCAGATATTCCTTTTAGTATATATATATATATATTTAGTGTATATATATATTTAGTATATATACTAAATATATATATATATACACTACATATATAAATACACATTTTGTATCTAAAGATATATATATCTTTAGATATATATATATAAAGATATATAGATATAGATATAGATATAAATATATTATATATATATACATATATATATAAATATATTTTATATATATACATATATCTAAATATATATATTTAGATATATATATCTAAATATACATATATATTTAGATATATATATAAATATATATATATCTTTAGATACAAAATGTGTTGCTTAAATACATTTACTCTAAAATTGGTTTGCAGAAACACAAGGAAGTATAATTTTCTTGGATTACAGACATACTGCTTTAAATCTCCAACACTGAGAAACAACACTATTTATCCTTGATAGGAATAATTCTCTCATCTAGTACAATAATTCCTTTATTTGTCTGCTAATCTGATGTTAAAAGGAGTCTCAAATGGCATGGTGCCAGTATCTACTTCAGGTTTAATGGCTAAATCATGCTCTTATCCCTGAGCAGGGAAATAAAAATCCTCCCTTGGGAACCAAGACATGAATTTGAACTTACTACGGTGTTCTAAGAATGAACAAAATGTCACACTGTATTATATTTAGGGTGAACATGTATCCCTGTTTGCTTGAGTCCATCCATCTCGCTTTATATACACTGTCCTAAAGAATGTCATATAATATAGTCAGACTGTTGTAAATTTCTTTTTATTCTAGGTTTCTAACTAAACTTTGAGTCTTTATAGTCTATGATTGTTCACACAGCAGAAAACAGAAAATCTAGAAGTATTCAAGGAAGTTGGTATAAAATTTTAGTCACAATTATACTTGTTTTTGGCACACAGTGCAACTTTTAGCAGAGTTAGGAGGAATTTCCTTTTTGTGTGTTATAGAAGCATGAATTTGAAGATTTACGAGCATCTGTATAAGCTATGATTGGCCTTTTCAAGAGGGGCTGTGGTAATGATGAGTTTTTGCTATAATTTTGGGGGACAGAAATTATTCATAATCTGCAGGTGGATTATTAAAGCCAGAACCACACTAACGCAGACTGTAGTTGAGAGAATGTTTTGAGTGCCTAGATAACTGTGATGGTTAATACAAAGTGTCAACTTGATCGTATTGAAGAATACAACACATCGCGGGTATGTCTGTGAGGGTGATGCCAAAGAAGATTAACATTTGAGTCAGTGAGCTGGGAAAGGTGAACCCACCCTTAATCTGAGTGGGCACAAACTAATCAGCTGCTAATATGCAGCTAGAATATAAGCAGGTAGAAAAATGTGAAAGGAGAGACTGGCCTGGCCTCCCAGCCTACATTTTTCTCCTGTGCTAAATGCTTTCTGCCCTCGAACATCAGATTCTACGTTCTTCAGTTTTGGAACTCAAACTGGCTCTCCTTGCTTTCATCCTGCAGACAGTCTATTGTAGGACCTTGTGATACTGTGAGTCCATACTTAATAAACTCCACTTTATGTATATATATATATGTGTGTGTGTGTGTGTGTGTATACTAAATATATATAAAGAGATACATTTATATATTTATTATTACATAAATTACTAAACCTGTAAAAATCCTCTAAATACGATATACATCTATTCCATTAATTCTGTCCCTCTAGAGAACCCTAATATGATAATCTATTGTAGCTAAAATATATTTCAGTTACATTAGGTATATCCATTTCAATGTATTTTATAACTCTAACTTTTAAAAGTACCTTAACCACAGTTATATAGGAAACCTCATTACAGATATTAAAAAATAACTAGGTGACCTATGAATGGAGAATCAAAATGTGTCACTATTTTATAAATGGGATGGACCTGAACAAATGTTCATCCTCAAATCAAATGGCAGGAAATTTATGCTAAGAAAAGCAAGACCATTTCAGAGGTAAGCTCCAAATGTGGACATTTATGCATCAAGAGAACAAAGATACTCTGCTAATTGCACTCTGCTACAACTAACATTTAAAGTTTTTGTTACAATAAAGAAGTTCCCTGTTACAATACCACTTTACGTATGTTGTAGTCTATTTAGACCAGATAACCAAATTTCTTAATTGAAAAGAGAAACGAAGTTATGGACAATCTTAGGAAAATAAATGTTTATTTTGTCCTGATTCAAATAACCTTTATCATTGTGAGCTGACCACTTCCATTGTCCTTTCTTCTGGTAAGAAAAACCTAAGTTTCTTCTGGGAAACCATCTCATGCCCTATTTTCAGTCTGCTGTTGGTGAAGACTAAGGTTGAATCTGTCATCCCAGGAGTAAGCACTTGAATCAAATCTGACCAAGCAGCATCTCACATTCCTTGGCCTCATTAAGCGGCTCAGAAAAAACAGCAATCTAGTTAACTATCCTATATATTGATAATGATGTACCTCATAAAATTTACCATAAAGACAGAACTGGTCTCTCATTCAACCAAATATGTGGATGCTCTTACTTCCTTACTCAACCTGTCTAATTCCAGAGGAATTACAGGAATGCATTGTGGATACTCTGCATTCACATTCAAGGCATACTCAGAAGTTTTCTTGGATGTCTTTTCTTCTATCTGGACCATTGGCACTGCATTTTAAAGTAATAGCTGTGATTTGGACATAAAATGCTTTTCAAATTGGATATGAATATCTTGATGTTTCAGTTCTTCCAAGAAAATATTTCTCAGACTTGTAATATATTGATTATGCACATTATTTTTGAAGCTATCATGTGGTTTTACTTTTTTATTTTTTGCCAATTTCATGAAAATGTTTCTGGAATCATATTCTTTCTGATGATCTGGGAATCTTTTTACTTTTGTAGCTTAGTAGAAATCCAGAATTTTATAAACTTATTTGAAAAATAATAGCATGGCAGTTTTATAGAATTGTCATTTCATTATATCTGTTCTGTATTTATGGTTGTAATTCCATCCTAAAACCTTTTATTTAGTTAGTTACTTTGTATGATAGAAATATAATTCTACTTATAGTAGTTTTACAGGTTTTAAAGTGATTTTTAATTTTTTTCTATTCTACATTCTGCAGTTTTCTATCTTTATATTATTATTTTGTCTTGCTATTATTTTCTATTTTCTTTTTTTATTTTGTTCTGCTTCTGAAAACATAAGAAATAAAATATATGTATTTGTGTTAAAAACAAAGTTACCAATATCATTTTATACATTGACTTATTAAGTGAGAAGAGTACAGTGTCCTTTACTCCATCCTTTGTCTCCTTGGCTGCTGGACACATTCTCTTACAAGATATAAAATTGAGACTCAAGTTTATTGATGCATTTTGTCTTACATCAGTTCCCAGTGTCTAATACAATAGTGAAGGTTAGCCCAAGATGAAATCCATGCATTTTCTGACTACCTGAGTCACGTAAACTCTAAATGTATTTTGTAAATGAAAAGCTTCAACATAAACTGTACTCTGTAAATATAACTTCTTCTATCTCTATAAATAATCTATGTAGCAACTATATATCTTGAAACAGAAATTTGTGCTTTTGTCACAATTTGGAATATGTAGAAAATATAATGGATAATTGGGGAAATATTTGAGATGTATCAGAACAGATAATTCATGCAGAGATGAAACATCACAACAGTTGATATTTCAGTGCTGACTTTAAAGCTCTTAGTTGCTGATGTAATGTGGACTAAGAATTAATATTTCTATTTACTAACAGCCCTGTATGTTGTGGCAGAGCAAACAGTATATGCCAATACATATTATTGATTATCATAAGAAATCAAAATTATTCCAGATTTTGGCAATGAGTTGATTATTAGACTTCATATACAATAGTGTTATGTGAATTCACCTGTTTTTTTTTTCCTGCCTGTGTGGCTCAGTAACAGTTTAGAAGAGACTTGTATCAGAAAAAAAATCCAGGTGATATTTTAAACCTGAAATCTCACTGATTATAACCACCATGTCACCCATTTACCTATGTAACATGCCTGCACATCCTGCACATGTACCCCAGAACTTAAAAAAAATAAACAAATGAAATAAGCAAAATAAAAATTCAGTTCAGACCGATTCATCTTCACCAACAGCAGACAGACAATAGGGCATGAGACAGTTTTCCAAAGCTAGATTTTTCTTACCAGAAGAAAGGACAATGGAAAGTGGTTGGCTCACAGTGATAAAGTTTCTCTGAATCAGGACAAAATAAATATTTATTTTCCTAAGATTGTCCATAAGTTTGTTTCGTTTCCAGTTAAGACATTTGATTATCTGGGCTAAATAGACTATCATATATTTAAAGTAACATTGTAACAAGAAACTTCTTTGTTGTAATAAAAGTTTTAAGTGTGTTTTGGTTCCTGGTAAACACAGAGCCTATAAAAGGCAATAAGACAGTAAATTTACTTCTTTACAATTCTTGTAATTAATTATATGCTATATTTCAAAACTCCTAATTCTACTGTTATAGCTTATTTTCTTTAATGGTTAATGAATGTAATTCTCACTCATGTCTCATAATCCTCCAGATTTGTCAAATTAGCACTTCCACTGTGCAGAGTTGGACTCCTCAGGATATCTTACTAATATACAAAGGTTTTGCAATAAATCATTCACTGTTTAATTTTTGAAATAATAGAAATATAGAATATATATAAATAATTCCTGAGATGAAAATACATACTGAGCTTCAATACATAATCAGATCCAGGAAAAAATGGACATATTATGTTTTAATATATATTATTTAATATTTGTACTTAGATTGAAATTAAAATTTACAATCAATCTAAAACTAAAGCTATCACACAGAAAAAAATCAACAAAATTCTGCTCAACAGATATTTTTAAGCTGAGAAAACAAGACCAAATTGCTCCTGTTTGGAGATTATAAGTAAGTTTTCATTTATATATACATAATAGGAGAAAAAGAATCAGCATATATGATACAAGAATGAAAAAATGAACGGAAGTGAAGGTAAAGGTTTCATTGTGTTCTATTTCAGAAGTATAGGACTTACAGCCTATACTTAAGAAATAAGTATCTTTTACACATTATCTCTAAATAGACCATGCGAGTTCATTTTACTCAACATGAAGGTATCATTTTACAGCCGAATAAACTGAATTTGAGAAAACATGCTTTACTTTTTCTGCTTTCCACATTTTCCTGCTCATAAACTTTCAATTTATTACAGATTTTAGGCATTCCTGCCTTATGAATTCTCATGGAGTTATCAGGAAAAAAAAAAGCAGTTTGGCTTATGATTCATCACACAGCTCAGGTAATTAGAATATTCTGTCATATTTGTGTTGGTAGTTGTTTTGCTATTACCATAGAATCAGGAGAAATATGTCATCAGCATTTTAAAACTATTGAAATTTCAAAAATCATCACAATAGAAATGATAATTATGTATTCCTGTTATGTGATACTAACAGTATCTGTTTAGAATGACAAGGTAGAGAGAACATATAAGCATAAGTATCAAATTGCTCAGCTCCCATAAATCTATATGCATTTTCCAACCATCAAATCAGTGTGTTCCTTCTTTCTCATTTACCTAACTTATGGTAATCTGTAATGCTAGCAGGCTCTCTGAATACTTTTGCATATTAAATGTATTTGGATAATAGAAAAACACTTTTTAAATCATAACAATAAGGAAACTATCTTTAAAATATTGTATTTTAGATTTGGGGTGTATATGTGCAAATGTGTTACATGGATATATTGTGTAATGGTGGGGTTTGTGATTCTAGTGTACCCAGCACGCAAATACTGACCAGTGAACCCAATAGGCACTTTTCAACCTTCACCCTCTCTCAACATCCCTTCTTTTGTAATTCCCAATGTCTATTGTTACATCTTTATGTCCATGTGTAACAATTGTTTAACTTCTACTTATAAGGGAGAACATAAAGTATTTGATTTTCTGTTTCCGAGTTATTACGCTTAGGTTATATAACAGCCTCCAGCTCCATGCATGTTGCTACTAACGATATGATTTATTTTTTTATGGCTGCATAGTATTTCATGGGTGTAGATATACTATATTTTATTTATCCAATCAACCACTAATGGAGACTTAGGTTGATTCCATGATTTTACTGTTATGAATAGCACTGTGATGAATATAAAAGTCCAGGTGCCATTTTATATAATTTTTTTTCTTTTCAGTAAATACCTACTAATGGGATTGCTGGTTCAAATGACAGTACTATATTTATTTCTTTGAGAAATTTCCTTATTGTTTTCTATACAGTGTTCTGTGAAACCAGTATCACTCTGATATCAAAATCAGGTAAGGCCACAACAACAACAAAAGAAAATTACAAGCCAATATCCTTGATGACAATAGATGCTCACATCCTCAGCAAAATACTAGCAAACCAAATCCAATTGCACACCAAAAGGATCATTTATTTCAATCAAGTGAGTTTTATTCCAGGGATACAAGATGGTTCAACATTCACAAATAAATAAATGTAATTCACCACATAAACAGAGTTAAAAACAAAAACCATACAATTATTTCAATAGATGCAGAAAATGTATTTGACAAAATTGAACATTCTTTTATGATAAAAATCCTCAACATATTAGGCATAAAAGAAACACACCTCAAAATAATAACACCATATACAACAAACTCATGGTCAATATCATGCTGAACAGAGACGAATTGAAAACATTCCTCCTAAGAACTGGAACAGGAAAAAAATGTCCATTCTCAATATTCTTACTCAACATAGTATGTTCAAGCTGAGAATCAAATCAAGAACTCATTCCCAGTCATAGTAGCCATACACAAAAGTAATAAAATACCTAGGAATACAGCTAATCAAGGAGGGAAGGATCTCTACAAGGAGAACTACAAAACACTAAAGAAAGAAATAGATGTCACAAATGAATAGAAAAACACCCCATGATTATGCATTAGAAGAATCAATATCGTTTAAATGACCATACTGCCCAAAGCAGTCTACAGATTGAACACAATTCCTGTCAAACTACCAAGTCATTATTCACAGAGTTAGGAAAAAATTCCTAAAATTCTGTTTGATTTAGGAAAAATGCTATTTCACCGTTTAGTTGTTATTTAGATTGTCTTCTTTATTACCAACACCTCAGCTTAGTTCCTTGCTCAATCAAATGTTAAATTCATAGTTTGGCATTTTCCAGTGGTTATCTTGATTGTGGCAATGAAGAAAGAATATACTGGGAAATTGTTTTGTTTTTTTCCCTAAAATTAAATAATCATATCACCAAGGGAGTATCTGCTTTTGCTATATGAATGAAAGACATAAACAGGTAGAGGGATAGAGATAAGTAGATTGCTAACTAGCTACATACATAGATACAAATTGATATAATACAGTTATGAAAAAAGCCAGAAGATTTTCTAAAGAATAGTTAACTTAGAAAATAAATATGTAGTGACTAACTGAAGATACTTTATCTAGATCTTCTGATGGACATAACCTTGCTCTTTAAAACCAAACTACCTCATTTCTATTACCGTTATTATCAATTTGATCTATCTACATATAATTCTTCCCTATGATCAAAATCAGTGTAAAATCACAAGATGATTTCTATTTCTAGATTAACTTCAAATTAACAAATAATTAATAGAGATCCACAGTTTCCTTCCCACTATATCAGACATGAGGGAAAGTAAAGAAATATATTATGCAGTCACTAAAATTTGGCAGTAATAATGCATTTAGGTGTCACAAGGTAGAGAAAAAGAAATACTATCTGTGTGGTTAGGGAAGTCTCCTGCTTTCCTTATTCTTATAATATGTGGAGACTACAGGGCCACATAGAGACTATATTTACATAAGAGGTCCAGTTCATTTAGTTTCCATGAAACCTTTCAACAAATATGAGAGATAATTTGTTATGATGATAATGATAATGTTTGCTGAGTGAACATAAGTTATGAAAAAATTTTCTTTTCAATTAAAATTTGATTTAAAAGGCTTAAAGAGTACATATCTCTTCCTGTGTAGACTATTTTTTTTCATATTCAATAAAGTTGCTTTAGTTTTGAGTCACTAAAACAATTTGTGTTTAGCTTCATAATTACTGAAAAAGTGGTTTTAAATTTTTCAAATAAACTAATGTATAGGGATAGTTTTTTATGTGTGTTCTGGGTTTCTTATTTATGTTATTTATCTTCAGAGTTTTCCTAATGTTGTACCTGTTTGATATCTTACTATTACACTATTGAAGAGAATAGTGTCTAGGTGGTATATGAGATGTGAAGGTAAAAGTTGAGGTAAGTGGAGAGATAAAATATATCAGAATCTGCAAAACAGGGAAACATCACTTTGAAGGCCTTACTTGGAGACTCCAAAATCATTCACACCCTTCTCTGAAGATAATTCCCATTTATCATCTTTAGTACAAAGGAAATAGAGCCAGAAATGTTATCACAACTAACAGAGAAAGGACAGAAAAAGTTTAGGCAATCAGAAGTCACCTCCTTTTTTTTCCCCTCCTTTTTCTTGTCTGAACTCCATTGACCTAGAGAATGAAGGGGGAGGGATGTTCCAGGTACAGACAATATACCCTCCCCTAAAGGCTACAGAAAGAAGAGAAGAAATAAAAGACCACACTCCGCATACATCTCAATTCTCAATGCATGGAGAAGAGATCATATTTAAATTGCATATAAAATTAGAGTTTAGAACTAGAGTCAACTGAAGTATTTTTTAAAAAAATAACTAAAAGCATGTGGAAAATTATGGTATTTTCCTGCATGACTGATAATGTAGCTGAATCTAAGTTTGGGCCTCTTGCTGCTTGGAAACCCAATGCTCAAGAAACAAGTGTTGGCAAGAAGAAAAGTTAGCCTTATTAGGGAAAACAACAACATGGGAAGATAGTGAACTCACATGCAGAGACTACTTCTTCAAATGGTGACTTCATACCAAAGTTTTTAAGGGAAGTAAGGAGAACTAAAGTGGTGATCAAAGCATTCTTGTGGCAGGAGCTACATGTGGGGTCTCAGGCAAGCAGTGAATTTTTGCCGTCTTGGGCAGAGTCTCCCTGATGGCATTGTTAGGCTGTTCTTACCCAGTCGCAGCCTCGACTACTGGTCAGGCTGTTCCCAACATTTCTGGTCAGTATATTTCTCTTGTATCTCTGTCAACAGTCCTGCTTTTCTGAGATTGTTCTGTTATTAGTGAGTAATCTACAAACTTAGACAAAACAGTAATTAAAACTCAAATAAGCAACATTTTTTCTTTAACATGGTGGGCATTCAAAATGGAGTCAGTGATGTTATCAACTCCCTATTGCCAATGTATCTTTCCACATCTATGTAAAATGGGCGAAGGTCTGATCTTCTGTAACTACTTTCTGCTGAATGTGTACGTAGTGGGTATTTTAGTTGGAAGGCTTTGACATGGTGTCATACAGAGTTTTTAGTTTAGGAGATAAATCAGAGTTAACTTTTCATTAATGGCATTGCTGACCTTTTTGTAAATTTTGATAAAGCATATCATTACCAATTTAAATCTTAAGAATATATCAGTAATTATTAGCAAAATTGGTCATTTTAATTTAAAAATTTTTTCTCAGGCTGATTTTAGTTCAGCAGGTAGTATAATACTGATATTTAGTTCAGAGAATAGGCTAAAAAACAAATCCCACCCTCCTATAAACGAGGAAATATGGTTTAGAGTTTGTTACCAGGGCACGTGCTCTCTAACTTGTTAAATGTTTCTTCCTGAGGGGAAGTGCTGATATATATGCAACAGGAGGAATTAGTAACAACACAAATACCATCTCGTTCTGTTAAAATATAGTCTCAGGCCATTCTGTTTTAGCACTACTTGTATTAATCAATCTACTAATTTTTGTAAGTTTGCAAGAGACTTAGTGGCTTCAGTAGCAATTATGATTAAAGTCCTGGGTAGATTCATTAGTTCATGATAATATAAAGCCATTCCCCAGGAAGGCAGAAAAGAGTACCCAAAGAAATACTTGGGTCCTGAGGGAATATTGGTCAGAAAGTCTTTCAAGTCTTGTGAGAGCTTACCCAGTATTATTTTTAATTTTGGGGAGGGGGACAGGTGAAAGGAGTTATTATCATGTCTAGTAGGCATTATCCTGAATGTGTGGCATTTTATAGGCAATGATACGCCCATGGCACTCAATTATGAATGTATATAATTATCTATCTTTCAGGGGCAAAACATATACTATTTGTTTTACTAATCTAAATGGCTGTATTATTTTTTCCCAAGTGTTTCCTGGGAAATCCATTAAATCATCTGTATGGATAGGATTACAGGTTCTTGGTTGTCAGAGGGGGAGGGTCTTCCCTGTTGTTAGAGTCCTGGTGTAGCTTGCTTAGTTGGGATTAGTTTTTATTCCTCTGGAAAAGCATGGGGATTGTGTGTCTTTTCAGAGGTGAAATGAGTGATTCTGACAATATATGTAACTCTTGGTTTTTTTCATGGTATGCATGATATACTAAATGGTCCAACATGGTCATATACTTAGTAGCAATTAGAATGGCAAATTTAACCATCAGTTTTTTTATGTATTATTGGCAACGATTAAGATAGTGTAACTTAGGCAATATATAACAGCCATTATAGCTGGTAGCAGCACCACCTTTAGCATTCATTATTTATTAGGATATTTAATATTTTTGTTATTAGAGGTTAGCAAAACTCTTTTTTTCAATGTTGACCCATTTGCTTGTATTACTATAAAGGCATATCTAGAGTCTGTGTGGCTGTTAACCTCTTTCCCTTGTGATAAAGTTAAGGCTCTGGTAAGGGTTACTAATTCTATTTTTTGGGCTGATGTAACAAGAAGCGCAGGGACTTCGATTATCTGTTCTGAAATTGCTAGTGTCTATTTTTCATGAAACTGCTCTCATCAGTCAACAATTTCTAGTCTGGAGTCATCAGCTGATCACATAAGTCTAAGTGGCATGCATAAACTGTTTAAATTATTTATAAAAGGTTATTTTTAGGCTCTGTGTCTTGCACTGAACTGCCAAGGAGCAGCGTTGTGGTGGTTAACGGTTGCAGTGGTTTGGAGGATGATACTAGGATAGTCCAGCAAAATGGCCTGATTTTTTTTCCATTTGCCACACAGTTATCTCCTCTCTGTTTTAATAGGATTAACACTTGATGGGGAGCATACACAGTTATGGGCTGCCTTAAAGTACATTTGTTGGTTTCTTGTAATAAGTCACATGTGGCAGCTACTGCTCTCTGGCAGGGAGGATATCCTTTGGTTGTTGATTCTGTTTTTAAAAATATGCAATAGGTTATAGTTGTTACCCAAGTTTTTGGGCCAGAACTCCTAGTCCAATTCTCTTTTTAAAATGTACATATAGGGGAAAGGGCTTTTGGGGATCAGGGAACCCCAAGGCAAAAATCTAATGTTAATTTTTTCTTGATATTATCAAATGCATTTTGGCATATCATTGTCTAATGCAGGGGTTCTGACTCAGTCATTTTAAAGCCTCATACAAGAGTTTTACTGTCAGTCCAAAATTAGAAATCCAAATGTCAAAAAAAGTGAGCCATCCCCAAGAATTCTCTCAGTTGTTTCTGTTTTGGGGAGGGCTTTAATGGCAGCTACTGTCTGTTTCTTATCAATCATAAGACTGCTTACATTGTAGGTGGAACCCCAAGTTGACTACATCTTTTTTGTATATTTGGACCTATGTGAGGATGCTTTATAACCCCATTCATTTATATAGTAGTTATATAAAACCAATATTGTGTTTTCCAGGAAGTCTTTATAAGTGGGGCTGGTAGTTAGTAAGTCATGTACATATTGAAATATTACCCTTCTGTTTAACTGTAGGCCCCTCAGATATCTAGCCAAAGTTTACCCAAAAATGGTGGGGGAGTTTTTAAATCCTTGGAATAACATAGCATAGTAATATCGGAAAATTGTCTTAGCTTTTGGATAATGCCATTTATAGGCAAATAATAATTCAGGTTTTCTTTAACCGGTATGCAAAAGACAGTATCTTTGAAGTCTAATACTGAGAACCAGCCATGGTCTTCTGGGATAATAGTGAGTTGGGCATACACCTTATGTACTGTTGGATGGATATCTTGAATGATATCTTTAATTTTTCTCAAGTGTGGCACAAATTGATATTCATTTGAATGTCATTTTTTACTGGTAAAACAGGAGTATTGTATAGAGAGTGACAGGGTTGAATAAACCCTATTTCAAAAGCCTTTGTAATACTGGTCGAGTGCCTCCTAATGCTTCCCTTTTCAGAGGATTTTTTTTTTTTTTTTTTTATGTGGGGCTGTATCTCCTTCTTTGAATGTAATGCAGACAATCTGAAATCTAGTAGCTTATCTAGATTCCCCATAGGCCCAAACAGTATTGCTTATTCTATAGTAGACTTCAGGTGGAAACAGTTCTTGGTCTTTTTAGGTTAAGTCATCAATGTCTGCAAACACAAGGCCTGTTTGGTTAGGATCTGGATACTTAGATTTTTTTTTAATACTTTAAGTTCTGGGGTACATGTGCAGATCATGGAGGATTGTTACATAGGTATACACATGCCATGGTGGTTTGCTGTGTCCATCCCCCCATCATCATACCCAAAGGATTATAAATCATTTTACTATAAAGACACATGCACATGTGTGTTCATTGTGGCACTGTTTACAATAAACTTTTTTAAGATAAATAAAAGTTTACTTAAGCATTTAGTTCAGCATAGTAAAAGTCATCTTAACCACAGAATAGGGCAATTAGGCATATAAAAAATACTAGGTCTTAACTTTCTATCTCCCAATTTGGATTCTAAAGGCTGGAGGAAAGGTCTTTGCTCCAGTTTTCTGTTGACTCCTGTCACTGGAACTGTATCTTGTGTACTTTTAGTTAATTTCGTATTTAAAACTGTGTAAGTTGCTTCAGTATTAACTAAGAAGTCGATTGTTTTATACTCAATATCATTTGTATCCAGGGCTCCTGTGGGGAAGTGATTATTTGCTCCACTATATCAAGGGAAGCACCTGAGCCTCCTCAGTCTTATCAGAGCCCCAACCTGGTTGTACTGTCTTGTTTCTTTGGCTTCCTATTTTTTTTCTTTTTCTCTCTTACCTTTTTCTTACTGTTATCTGTCCCTTACAGCCTGTAGCAATCATGCTTTTAATGTCCAGATCCTCAACAGTAGGCACATTGATCTTTCTCTGGGAGTCCCATTCTGTTTTGTCCCTCACTCTTCTCAGACCCTCTTTTACCTTTCTGAATGCTTTCTACAAAAGTGGTTATTTCTCTGGCTCTTCTTGTTTTTCTGGCATTGAAGAATTTGTAAGCAATTTTACCAATAGAGAAGGGTTTAATCTTTCTAATTTTTTCAATTTTCTTTGGATATCTGAAGTGCTTTGGCTGATGAAAGTCAGATTGACTGCCCAAATATGTTCTGGGGCCTCTAAATCAATATCTGAGGTGCTTTTTTTTTCTTTCTTTTTTTTCTTTCTTTGTGAGACGGAGTCTCTCACTGTCACCCAGGCTGTAGTGCACTGGTATGATCTCAGCTCACTGCAACCTCTGCCTTCCAGGTTTACTCAATTCTCCTTCCTCGGCCTCCTGAGTAGCTGGGATTACAGGCACACAGCACCACACCTGGCTAATTTTTTGTATTTTTAGTAGAGACGGGGTCTCTATCTCCTGACCTTGTGATCCCCTCCCCTACCTCAGCTTCCCAAAGTGCTAGAATTATAGGTGTGAGCCACATGCCCAGCCCTATAAGCCTGATATACTGGGTCCAGCCAAATGGCTGAATTTTCATTAGCTTTCTGTTGGAGATCATGGATTTTACTGATGCTATGCTTCTCAGGTACTCCTTTACTCAATCCAATTGAAACGTGTATTTTTAGTAATGTTCTAGTCTTGGCCTTCCCTCATTGTTAGGGTCACAACTGAGCTCCATTAAGGGAATCATCCGTGTGGGATCAGGGCTCCCAGCTGGGTCTTTGTGGAGTAGCTGCCGGGCCTCATCATTGGCTTTGTATATAGCTAGTCTCCTTTTACCAGCTGTTGTCGTGAAATTTAATGGTGTTTGCATGTCTACCCTAGTGAGGAAATGAGTGGAGAATATACTGGTACATAATTTAGCCATGTGCTGTGGGTCATCTCTGTAGGAAGGGCTTTTATTTTTAGCTTACTAAGTCTGAAGTGGAGAAAGGTGAATATAATCCAGAAAATATCCCATGGGCTGGCCCTGTGCCTTTAATTAAGATTCCTGTTGGATCTTAAAAGGAGATACCCATGGGCTTTGTGCGTTTAAGACCCTGTCAGGTCTGAAAAGAGGAGACTGGCTCTGGCCTACTTCCCGAATGTGCCGGGTGGGGCCGGGGTGCAGAGGAGTGGGGAAACGGACAGAAAGGGGCAGCTCAGGGCACAATGCCAGCAAGGCCAGCGTGGGAGCCTGCACAGGTGCCAGAGTGAGCGGCGCGAGGGAAGGCACTTGCACCATCACAGCGTCAGTTCCTTGAGGTGAGCTTAAGACTAAAAATTATCCTATCCTCCTGCTTCTTTTTCCCTTCTGCATCTTCCTCACGCAATAGAGGCCAACGAGATTTAAATTTATGCTGTCCTCTTTGCACCATTAACTGGGAACCTTTCTGGGAAACATCTTTATTCCATGATAGAATAAGCAGGTGAACATAGGTATTTTCCCATTTACCTGATCTTTGATAAAACTGTTCAAGCTCTAAGATTGTATAAAAGTTCAAAGACCCTATTTAAAAGCTACCTCTCTTCTGAATCTAACACATACATTGGTCATGCTGTATTACATTAAAATCTCATTTTGTTTTGTTTTTCCTTTGTCCTGAGGTCATAGCTATAGTCTGAGCAGTTAGTTAATATTCTCTCTGAGAGATAATCTATGACATACCTCCCAGGGTAACAAGGAAGCCACACACAATCAAAACAAATGAAGTGCTTCCCAAACACAATCTCCTTCAAGGGAAGAGACCAGTACAGAGTCACTACAAGTTGTTTCTTCTACCAGTGGTACCACAAATGGCCTCAAAGGCCCAAAGGGTAAGGAAAGAGGACCCCAGGTGTTCACACTGGTGGATGTACTTTGTTATAGGACTGGTCAGCTAATCTAGAAACCCTGTTCCCTTTTACTAATTTGAAGTGAAAATAGGCAGCTGGCATCAACTGAGGGAAAGAGAGGAGTTTCCCAAAGTAAGAAAGAGCCTTGGCAGCTACTAGGAGTGTCCCTGTAGTTTGCGAGTTTCGGGCTTGGCTAACCACAAGTATCTGGTGTTACTGAAGGCTTGCTGCTCACCTCTGGTAGCAAGAGGGGCAGGACCATATGTGCTGCCACAGTCTGCTGTGCTCAGACCAGCTGCTCCACCCGTAAGGAATCTAGAGATCCTTTCCATAATGTGAACAAGTTAGCCCTCGTGCACTGCTGTGGCCAGTTGCTTCATCTGTTGGGAGCCGAGCAAATAGCTCAGGGAGTGTGAGGCTCCTGAGTAGCTCATCCAAAACTGTAACCAAACTCGGGTTCGGACCACTCGACACCTGAAAAACCAATGCTCAAGAGACTACTGTTGGTAAGAAGGAAACTTAGCTTTATTAGGGAAGCAAGCAAGTTGGGAAACGAGTGAACTTGTTTCAAGACTAACTTTCCTTAATGTAGCTCTGGAAATTAAGGGAAATCAGGGTAGGTGTAAGTCATAATCAGAGTGTCCTTGTGGAGGAGCTACGTGTGCAGTCTCAGGCAGGCAGTCAGTTGTTGCTGTCTTGGTTGGTGTCTGGGGACCTTTGCTGGCATTGTTAGGCTGTTCCTATCTAGTTACGGCCAAGACTGTTGGTCAGTTTCCGGAATTTCTGGTCAGCATAATTCATAATTTACCTATGTTGAAGGTCCTATTGTTCTGAGATATTTATATTCTTAACGAATAATCTACAAAGTTAAGCAAAGAAATAATTAAAACTCAAATCATTTTTTTTTTTCCTATAACATGACAGGGATTCAAAATGGAGTCACTACTGTTTCGGTAAGATCTTCTACTCAATAAAGAAGCCAAAGTCCTCAGAGCAGAGAGGGTAAGTGAAGAAAAATAAAATTATATCTTATTTTTGTATCTATTCCTAAAGTTCAAATTGTTCAGAAATTGTTATAAAATTATCTCAAAAGAAATTCAGTAAATGATTTTGTGTTCTATTGCTACAATTGTTTGAATTGATTTGTATACTTTCCATGAACCAGGTTTAAAAAAATTTCTTTATAAGTCACATAGGAAGTTCACACTCAGACTGTTTAGTACGAAGAGCATTCAATTAGAAGTCAGAAAATCAGTGTTTGAACTGTAGTTCAGTCTTTAAGTAGATGTCTGGTCTTTGATATCATTAAACTTCCCTCAGTGTAAGTTTCTATATCTTTAAAAATAAACATACACAGTGTAGTAAATTTTCATTGCTAACAATTCAAAATAATTTATTTACCTAACATATATAATAATGTGAGGAAATAAGAACACTAAGCAATTATAAAACAAAATGTAATTCATTTTAAATATGTGGTTTTATTTTATACATTTATAATTAAAAATACTGTCTATGAATTTATTGAAATTAAAGTTATTCACTGAATATTTTGGTAAGATAATATTTGAGTATTACATTGTAGTTATTGAAAGAAAACATAAATGTAAACTATTATTTCCATAAAAGAAAAATATAACCACATGAACATATTTAAGGATTTCATAGAATATATTTTAGTGTTAGTAAATTAGTATAATTAACATTAATGAACAATATGAGATTACTTCCAAATAGGTTGTATAGTAAAAAATAGACATAAAAATTTACATATAAAATAGAATGGATTAATCACAGAAGGCATATGAAGGTTTTCCTTAAGAGAGGCCACAATTTGGCGTGGACAAAGATGAGTGAAATAAAGCATTAGAAGTCGAAAAGCATGGAGGCTTGTAAGCCAGATATATGATATGAGTATTTTTAATTAATTTATTTATTTACAGCTTTAGTAACTTGCCAGTTTTGGTTCTGGCTATACTGGAAAAGTGAACATCAGAATACCATAAACAATGATAACACTAAACCCATCATAGAAAACAACTGTTTTCAGGTCTTAGACAACAAATATTGCAAGTCTTTGATTCATTTGATAAGGGAAATATACAATGTGAGCTCCACATGCCTGGGCTTTCTGTCTTAGAACCAATTTCATACAACAGCACTGAGGAGTGAAATTCTAACAGAAATCAGCAATTCCACTGGCATAAAAAGCACGTAGCAGAGTTTAGTACTGTGGAGCTAGCTCAAATATGCAAATCAGTGTTCTGAAGAGAGCAAAGAGGGAGCACACCAGAATCTGCATAGAAGTTTCTACAAGCATTTGGCCAACTACATAGCTGTATATGTACAGAACAAAAAAATATGATGCCTGGAAGAGTCAACTACTGAAAGACTGTGAGTCAAACAGACATTCAGAAGTTCAAATAATGCTAGGAGACATGAAGTTACAACCATTCAGTGTTTAGAAATTTCACAGAAAGCTCCCTGAAGCAATAGATAACAAATAGGCTAAACATCTGAAATGATCTAATCATGCTCCAGAATAAGAACAGTTCTAACATGCTCTAAGAATCACAAGACAGAACTTCAAAACATCATTTTGAGCAGTCAGTAAATTAATTGCTTTGTGAATTTAAAAAATACTTTCCCTAAAAGGCAACATAAAGTCTCATCGATGTAAAATTTATAATGTCAGCATAAAACTTAAAAATATATATCCAAAGAGGCAGAAAAATCTGAAGCATAAATAGAAGATAAAAACAACCAATAAAAATGTATCTAAATGTTGGATTTGGCTGACAATATCTCAGAAGAGCTATTGTAAATATATTCAGTGATTTGAAGTAACAGATGAATATTATAATGAAATGGATGAAAAACCTCAAGGCGAAAGTGGGAAGTATAAAAAAGAACCAAATGAATATTTCAGAACTTGAAAATTCACAGTTTTTTTAGAATAAGAATTATCAGATAGGCATAAAAAGTAGATGGGACACTTCAGAAGATCTGTGAACTACAAGATGGGTCAGTAGAAAATGTTTAAACTGAAGCACAGATGGGAAAAAGAGAAAAATGAATAAAGCCTCATGTTCACAGTAGTCCAACAAAAAATATTTCATACATTTATGTAAATGTCATCCCAGAAAGAAAAAAGAGAGCAAAGAGGTTGTGCATTGTTTCAACAGACTTGGATAAAGCCAAGAATTAAATAGTTGCTACCATTTTTCTTACCACTATTTATCCTGAGTCAACAGCTGCTGGATATATGGCTTGAATATTATATTATTTTGTGTGAAAGGTGTTTCACATTATGTTTTGAAAGTATTGCATTTCTGTATGTTTGTCTTATGCAAGTTTTATTGTACTACAAGTATGATAATATTTTTATGAAAATAAGCCATAAAGAAGATATGTGTTGTTTTATTACCTACTTGTTAAATGTTACAAGTGACAAGAAAATAAGAAACACACGTAAGTTATCCTATATAATATATAAGTATTACAAGTGACGAGAATGATAAGAAGCATGTTATTCTAGTCTATATTCTTTATTTTTATAATATATATTATATACGTAGATTTCTATATTCATATAGATAGATGCCTATACTTAGATAGATATCTATAACTATCTTGCTATATATATATGCAATTTAAAGCACATATAATCTACTCTTTGATTATATTTTAGGATTTTGTACATCAGCAGTATTTTTAGGGTCATTTTTAATTATGAACATTTTAACAATTTGATCCAGCAATTCAACTTCTAAATATTTACCCAAAATAATTGAAATCAAGATTTTGAAGAAGTGTTAGTACTCTACACATATTAAAGCACTATTTTCAACAGCCAAGATATGGAAACAAACTAAATGTCCAGCAGCAGATGAGTAGATAAAAACTGTGTTATATATACATGTAAGACAATACGACTCAGCATTAAAAAAGAAAATTCTGCAAGATGTGACAGTGTGAATGCTCTTTAAAAGCATTACTCCAAGAAAATGAGCCAGGCACAGAAAGAACAATAATGCCTAATTGCCCTTATATGCGGTATCTAAAATAGTCAAATTTATAGAATTGTAGATTGGAATGGTGATTGCCAAGGGCTGCAAGAAAAGGAAAATTAGTAGTTAATAATCAATGAGCATAAACTTTCAGTAAATCAAGATGAATAAGCTCTAGAGATCTATAAAATATTGTACCTATAGTCAATAATAATGCATTATGCAGTTAAAAATCTACTAACAGGGTATATGACATAGTAAGTGTTCTTACCACAGTAAAATAAAACTTTTAAGAGGGAAGAAGTATTTTGAAGCCAAAATTGTATCATCATGATTGGTAATTTCTTGGTAGTTTTCACTGCAGTTTTGCACACCTCTAGCCACAGGTCATTACTGTTTTTTTTTCTTTAACTGTATTCTGCTTGCCTGAGTTGGAATACAGGCTCTACTATGTACTACTTACATGACCATGGCTAAATTACTTTATTTCTCTAAGCCTCAATTCCCTTTAATATAAAATAGGGATATTCACATGTAATTTATAGGATTATGTGGAGGATTACATAAGAAAATCAGTGTAAAACTGCTTAGAATGATATTGGGTATAAAATACATACATACATATATATATATATGTATATAATTTCATTAGCTAAATTCTAAAGTATTTTAACAAAATTATGATTTTAAAAATACATTAAAAGTCATTTCTTCAAAGTCATTAGCAATAAATTAGATGTTTGTTAATCATCTCTTCCTAAGTACCATGGGGATATTGTATAAACATTTGAAAATCCTCAGCATTTGGTTAAAAACTAAATGCTTGCCCCACCACCACCACCACACACAAACACATTGTGACATGTCACATTCACGTGAAAACATGAATGAACTTTAAGAATATTACTCTAAGGAAATAAACTGGACACAGAAAGAATAATGCATAATTGCCCTAATGAGGTATCAAAAATAACTGAATTTAAAGAATCAAAGATTGGAATGGTGATTGCCAGATACTGGGAGAAAAGGGAAATGAGGAGTTACTCATCAACCGGCATGAAGTGTCAGTTCACACAACCATTTGGTCTTCACCACAAACCTTCTGTGCATCAGTATTTTACAAAATCCACAGTATTATACTCAGATTATTTTTCTGTGATCTCTATTTATACTACAACAGTTATTTATCAATATTCTGGATTAACTTTTGCTGTGATATATATACAGTTTATATTGTGTGGCTGAGAAATAGTTCCTAGAGATCCTAGAATTGTTAAGCTTGGCAGTCAACAAGGTTACCTGGGCTTTCCCCTAAAACCAGTGATAATGTCAAAAGATTTATCTTTCTCTCAATTTGTATCAATCTAATAATGCTTTCTTAATGAGTTTATTGAACATAGACATTTATAGATAACTTCAGAGTGAATGTGAGGAAACATGTTTAAGGGAGAGCCTTCTTGATAAGGTTTGAGCATTGGCACCTCTCTGCTTGGCTTACTGCTATTTCCTTGGTAATATACAGAATACTTTTAATCTAGGAAAGATAAGTATTAATTGTAAAAAAGAATTTGCAGAATTGTCAATTGTATGTTTACCTGCTCCTGACTTTTTTCTTCAGCTTATCCTCTTTCATGGTTGTAACACAGATGGCCTTATATATTTATATATAAAGAGAAACTGGATGTCTTTTAGCAGCTTTATAGATCTAATTTCTCCATTGAGTGGGAGGATCAAGTTCATTAGCATTCAATTCTATTAATGAATTTATATTTTTAAGTTTTTTTGCTCTACCAACATATGGGTAACTTATATTTCTTAAATCAAGCACAGATTGTCATTAGTTGTATAAAATTAATAAAATAGGTACTGTAGAGTCAAAAAGAAAGGTGTAAGCCATGTTGATTTGGCAAGCATTATGGTGAGATTTTAGTATGTTATGCCTCAAATTTCTCCCCTACCAAATTAAATTATACAACAGCTTTTTGCATTTTTAAACCCATAAACACCCCCTACTACCACCATTGACAAACCAACACTGAGACTGAGTTGAATATGTATCTGATTATTCCAGCTAAAAATTCACCTCTGAGTTTTTATGTTCTCATCACAGATAAAGTATGTTCAATCCTTTATTCAGTATTTCATTTTGTATAGAAATACTGACGGGTATCCTGCATAATTCCTTTTCAATTCAAAATTATTGTTTACTTTGTTTACCTCTACTATATAAAAATTCTTTAAGAGAAATATAATTAATATTTTTATATTCCTCTTTTAACAGTGGAACAAAAATCTTTGCTTTTTCTCTAACAGTAGTTATTTTGCACTTGCATTAACATTGCATTCAACATTTTGAAGGTAGCTGTGCCCTTATAATTAAGTATTTTTACTTGTTTTCCCCCTTTATTTGTAAGTTATACACCATGAAATTTGAGTAATATTTTTTAACTAAACATGTTTGACTTCTTTTCCTTACTTGCTGCTAATGATAGAAATTTACCAAGATGTCTACATACTAGTGTATCAGAGTATAGATTGAATCCATACTATGGTTTTACCTGTATTAGCCTCTGGATATGTTTTTAAAATATAGTTATTATTAGCTGCTTTTGTCTTAATCCTTGAGTTTGCAAAATCAATATGTGCCCTTATTAATGCAACAGGGCTTTTATCAGTCAATAAAAACAGAATCTTTAATAGAACTTGCTTTATCTTCCATCTCTTACCAACCAACCATTACATCTAATATCAGAAAATTCAATGAATTATAAATTTATAGGTAATAAATACTTACCCCTTTAATATTCCTCTGAAATGTTTTCTGAGAATTAGAAAGACTGTACAGGTTAGACAGGGCAGTTGTGCACACTTATGAAGCTGTGTGAGCATGCATTTAACAGTTCTCTCAATAGTGATTTCCTAATCTGACCTTATTTTTACATTTGGATATAATTTAAAAAATGAAACTTTGCTTCCTTGCTATAAAGATAAGCAAGTATTTTGATGATGAAATAAACATAATATTGTGCTAGCAATTTTACTCAAATTTGACGGATGATATATGCTCTATGTGATATATGATATAAGCATACCTGTATACATACCTAGTATTGCATATGAAAAAATTTAGAATATACCTTTGGGAAATTGTATGTTTTCTGCCAATATCAAATTTAAGTACCAATGATGAATGTAAAAATGTGAAACTTTACTCTTTTCTCTTGTTTTTCTCTATTAGAATATCAGTATTTATTCCTTACTCATTTTTTTGTGTCATCAGCATTTACTGCACAGGCTGCACCTAATACTAATAAAAAGAATCAATATTTATTAAACATTTTATGTGGTATGGATTGAGTGTCAACTCTGAAAGAGATTTACTATATGTACAATTTAAGAAAATTATTTTTATATCAAACATCTGTAAGATGACAATAATAATAGCACCTCTATCAAACAGTTGTGTGAGAATTTAGAAAACTAACCTAAGTGAATTAGTGAGCAGAGATTCTGGCATATAGAAATTCCCCAAATGTTACACTAGCTATTTTGTACCAAACGTAATACCAGGAACTTCACTTTTACCATGTTATTTAACCCTACCACAATCCTCTGCAAGGTAAATAAACAAAGTAAATTTATATCTAATATAATATAGGGCCAGGAGTTAACCTCAGAGAAGGCTGACCTAAAGCCTACACTGTAATATTTGTATCTCATCCTTGTTTAGTGTTTAACAGATAAATGATTTAATAGATATAGGATTCCTTATGAAGAACATCTAGAATCCATATGTCCCAACACAACACATTCATTTAATGTCCACTGCTTGTTAAGTATAGAAATAAGTGAAGCAAATGTGATTATAATTCGCTTTGGAAGCTTTGAGACACACACACACACACACACATCTCTATGTGTGTGTATATAAATATACGTATATACATACACGTCTCTGTGTGTGTGTGTGTGTGTATATATATATAAATACACACACACATATACACACACACACAGTACCAAAGCATTGTTCACGTATAAGCTTTATCAATGGCCATCTAGGAAGAACAGAATTAGAGAATATAGCTGGGGCTATTACTTTCCACTTCAAAATCAAAATACAGTCCTAGTTGTCATTGAATAGGTAAGATAATGGTGGATATCCCCAAGTATCCTCACAGACTGTCTCTGGAGAGGAGAGGCCACAGGGCCAGAGCCCTTACTACATAAGTTTTCAAGAAAACAAGGCGGAAAAACTCGCTAAGAAATACCATCCTAAAAGCAGTAAACTCTCATCAATTAAATTGTATGTTTTTCTTCCCTTGAGGAAGAGACAATGGAGAATGTATAGGGAAAACACACTCTGTTTTCCTAATGATACTCTCCTTGACAAGAATGTGGATATTTGAAGCCTAATCTATAGAAATGTGAAAAGGAGAAATTGGCATCCATACCCAACACTGTGATAAGCTTTTAATTACTTGTTCAGGAAGTGCTACTATATAGAGTCACAGGTGAGGGAGCGATCTTGCTAGACTATGATGATATAAATTGACTTGGTACACTCTAGAAAATAGCTTAAAATAATACATACATTGGGGCAGAAGGGGACATACCAGGCAGACATAAACCTAGTATTCTTGAAATGGAAAGGGTACGATTAATTTGGTTTAGCAGATTCTTTATGTGGAAAGTAGTTGGAAAAATGTTAAATCCAGACAGTGATCATTTTAGACCAGGTTTTCACTATCAAAATATGGAGATTATTTTATATATAAGACGATAACCATAAAGGTTTTACAGAGATATATGGCATACAGGAAACTAGATATAGATAGACAGATCTGTAAAGATTAGGAATATTGGGAGGAAAAATAAACTGGAGTCTGTAGAATCACTTAAACTACCAGAAAAATAAAAGTGCTATGATACACTGATACACACCTTAGAGATATAAGATTTGCTGTGGGTTATAGATAACCTGGGACTTAGCAAATTGATATTAAAAATATAGACACAAAAGTGAAAACTTTAAAAAGTAATTTATTAACCTTAAGATTGACTAAAATTGTTTATATTAACTATAAGGAAAAATTTAACATCATTTGAAAAATACATATTATTACTTAAGGGTATATGCATTATAAAACATTTTTCTAGTTTTTTATTAAAGATTTCCAGAAATTCAAGGAATTCTGACCAATCTAATCCATGAGTAATAATGAGGTCATTTATATTTTAATGTATTCTCTAATCATTTTTATCCAGCATTTATTTGGACAAACAAAAAGTCTTCTGCTTCATCACTTAATGACCACCTTCTTCCTTTTCAGTTTTACAAAAAGCCATTTTAGCTAATTCAAGCAAGTCATACAACTGCTTTTTCCCTGTGACCAGCAAATAATTCATCTGGAACTATGAATTATTTGTGCTTCTTCACTTTCTATAGGAAACTGTCCATATCAATAATAAATAATAATAAAGTGATACTAGCTAGTATTTTGTTTGTTTCTCATTACATACCAGGCATATGTATATTTTTGTTTTTTGTTTTGAGACAGAGTCTTGCTCTATCACCCAGGCTGTAGTGTAGTGGCTTGATCTTGGTTCACTGCAACCTCTGCCTCCTGGGTTCAAGCATTTGGCTGCCTCAGCCTCCCAAGTAGCTGGGATTACAGGTGCCCAATCAGTCATGTTTTAAGCACTTTACATGTATCAATTAACTTACTCTTTGCAACAAATATAATGCATAGATAGCAATTTTCCGAATTTCCAGATGTGAAAACTGAATTAGGGAGTCATTTCATTTTGGTTCCAGTGTTTCTATTACCAGTCAACAGCTGAAATTTGGCTCTTCTGTACCAATGGGAGTCACGTTTCTTCAGATGGCAGGTTCATAATTCCATTATTTGATTCTGAGTTTACTAATAACGTTCAATTAGAAGAAGGATAAACCTCTTTCTTTGACTATTGGGTTTATAGGCTGCTTTCATTTGTCAACCTTTAGAGTAAAATATAGAAAAAAAATTTTGGTAAAAGTGTGAGAAAAAGAAGCTTCACAAGTAAAATCCAATTACAGGAAATAGTGTTTACTTTTTGTTTGCATTTCACTATATATTTTAACATTCTATTTTAAATAAACATGAAAAATAGGGAGACTATTATAATTAACCATCATATATCTGATATGATAAGAAATTTAGCATTTTATATTAATCTATTTTTTGTTGAAGTTTTATAATGCATGGCTCTGATATCATGGCATTTTACATCAAAATACTTCATTTTTTCTCTGTAAGAGTACAGATTTATTTGTATACCATCAAAATATCATTATCAGCTGTAACAAAATTAGCAACAGCAATTTAATAATCTCATATAATATCCCACCCATCTTCAAGATTATTTTCTGATTTTCTTCCATGTACATGAAAGTACTTTTTCCATGTACATGAAAGTACCTTTTTTTTTTAAACCATCACTATATTTTAATTAAAGTACACATAGGGCATTAGAGATTATGTCTCTTAAATCTTTTAATTGGGACTATCATCTGTTTTTTATACCATTAACTTGCTGAAAGTCTCTGTGCTTGTCTTACAGAATCTCCTGCTTTTTAACTTATCATGTTACCCTCTTAGTGTTTAGCATGTTCCTCTGCCCCTTGTATATTCTATAAACTGAAAATTCATTTTCCATTTGTCATTGCAAAAAAAGAGGAGAAAAAATATTGTGTATGGTTTACTTCATGTTTCATCAGGCAGGTAGTATAAAATGCCTTGTTGTACCATGATTAGTCAAGTTAATTTTGTTAGTGGTTTCAGGTGGTGGAATATGAGTCCTGGTTGGTAAAGATGCTTTTTCCCTATGATCAGCAAATTGTTGGAAGGTGAAATTTGGCAGGCGATGGGAGTTATTTTCTCATAAATATTTGATCTAAGTTTTTATTTTTTTAAAGCACTCATTTATATTCATTATGTTCTTTTCTTAAATCAATTATTTCTTTAGTGTTTGCTAAATGTTGATCCTACTGATTCTGTTTTTTTCCCTGCATTCATTAGCTGATAATATTCTACAAATAAAAACTTGCTGTAATCAGAAGATATGGTTTAAAAACCATAACCATGAAAGTAAATTTAGCAAGCAACTGCAAACATATTTAAATATATGTAATATATATATGTATATGGACATTTCAGAGTGAATTAATTCTTATTTAGCATTACTTACCATTTCCTCAACTTTTTCCTTAAAAGATCCAAATTTAGTACATGTTCTTCACATAATAGAATTTGTGCATATAAATGTACATAATCATAGGAAAATTCAAACTTGACTACATATTTTCACAAAAGTTATATGTATGTATATTTGAAAGTTAGGCAGAATAACTGTTGAGACAAAATATATTTTGAAATTACCTAAGTAATATTACAAGGATTCATCAAAATGCTTAATATTTTTAAATAATTATGTCTTAAATTCACACTGTGATGAATTATCTCCAGGGAATATATTTATGATTTTAAGAGGCATCTGCTAAAAAAATTAGAAAGGAAGAAATAACTTTCTGAACTGGCTTCTTATCAAAATCATTTTGACAGATTCAGGCTACCTACTGATTAAATTTACCTGAAAGGCAACAATATTACATTTATGTCAACTGTAAGCAAGTAATCAGCAGTGAAGCTTGGAATTGTTAGAAGGAAATATCATTTTTGGTACACAATTTTATTATATCAAAACATGCCAAATATTGTTATACATAAGAAAATTTAAGATTGAAAGTTGGTGATATTTAGGATAACATTGTATGGTTGAAATATTACGTTTTGTTTCACTCAAAGTTTTTAAGTTTCAATAATTTATGACTATCAAAAATCAATAGTTATATTTTAAAAGCATATAATATTGGTTTGCATTATATAAGTTTACCCCATTGATAGAGAATTATGCATATCTTCACTTGAGACATGTGTGTACCTATGTAACAAACCTGCACGATCTGCACATGTACCACAGAACTTTAAGTATAATAAATTTTTTAAAAATTATATTAAATTGAGCCATATAGTTTATAAAATTGAGCTATCAGACTTAGAAATCTTTTAACTATCTAACTTAAGAAAGGGAACGTAATAACTATTAACTAGACATTCACTATCTAAAAAACAAAGTGCTACATATTCTATAAAAGTAAATAGGACAGTAAAAGTAGTCAATTCATAAAAGATAGAGAACATACACATTATACATACTACATAAAATATGTGAGCAATGCATATTATAATTCAAATATCTGAAAGATAAACATACTAACTAAAGCAATATTTCTTAATGTTAGGGTGGGTTATTAAAGATAAACTGGAATGGTCAAGAGGTAATCGATTAGTTTTGGAGATAGTATAAGCTCATGTTAAGATACATGCAGAAGGATACATTAAAATATCGATAGATATATGTATATACACAAGTTAGTTATACACATGTATATTTTCTTGTGTAGAAATCCAAAAAGCAATTACAGCCCAGAAGCATAGTACTTTTGTTTCTAATATCATTCTCCAATGAATGGTATCAGGGCTTTTTAGATAAATGGCTTATTTTAGCACAATGACAGAAAATATACAATATGAGCCTGGAGTATCTTTTAGTGCCAGAAGGTAAGAAAATATTTTCCAAGAAAAGAAAAAGGAATAAAGAAACCAGTGAAAGAGCTGAGAATGAGCAAGCCTGGAAAAATTGAACAAAAAATAGAGTGGTATTGTATTATAATAACATAAAGTAAATATTTATGAATCTACTGAAAAGACTATACATGAAAAAAATATATCCTGTACTAAAGAATATTAAATAATTTATGGCAGATAACTCTTAGTTTCCCACTCACTAAAAATTGGCTGCTCATAGTAACTTCTTGCAAAGAGTACTGTATAGAAAGTGGGAGTGGAAAAAATAAGTAAAGAGTTAACGAACTCAGTCATGTAATCAAGATTAAAACTCATAGTGGTACGTCAAGTTAGGCATGTTGATTGTGTGCACCTTCAATGTGATTTGATGAGAAAGACATTTTACCTTTGTGGTCTTCTTCCCCAAATTACATAAACCTAGTTTAATCATTAGACATAATCAGACTAATCCCATTTAAGTGAAATCTACAAAATCTCTCTCCAGTACTTTTTCCTCATGAAATTAAAAAATAATCAAAAATAAAGTCTAAGAAACTGTTACAGCTAAGAGAAGCCTAAAGAGACGTAATAACTAAGTGTAATTTGGTATCATGAATGGAATCCTGACATAGCAAAAATACATTATAAAATAATTAAATATTGAATATAGTCAATGGGATACTATTCAAACATGAAAAAAAGAATGAAATCCTGTCATTTGAGACAGCATGAATGAACATGAAGGGTTATGAAGTTAAGTCCAAGAAGCCAGGTGCAGAAAGAAAAATACAGCATGATCTCATTCATTTGGCATCTTTAAAAAGGCTGATCTCATATACGAACAGCATAGAATAGTTGTTACCAGAGGCTGGGGGAGGGTAGAAGGAAAAGGAAATTGAAGAGAGATTGGTCAACGACTGCACAATTGTAGGTAGATAAGAGGAATAAGTTTTGGTGTTCTATAGCATAGAAAGGTGACCATAGTTTAAAATACTGCATTGTGTACTTCAAAATAGCAGTAAGAGAGGAATTTAAATGATCTCAACACAAAGAAATAATAAATATTTTAGGTGATGGAGATGCTAATAACCCTGATTTGATCATTACACAATGTATACATGCATTAAAATATCACACTGTATCCCACAAATATGTACAATGATTATGTGTCAAAACTCAATAAAACTACAAAAGGAAAAGATACAGACTTTAACTAATAACATATCAATATTGATTCATTAATTGTGACAAATATACTAATATAAATTCTTAATAGCATGGAAAATTGAGTGTGTGATAATAGCAACTCTCCCTACTATCTTTATAAACTTTCTGTAAATCTAAAACTATTCTAAAATTAAAAAGTATATTTCAAAAAGTTTATGAACCTAAACACAATGTAGTGTCCTGGGTTAGATCCTGAAACAATTTGAGTAAATAAGTAATGTAGCTAATATTATACCTGCTTTAATTTTATAATCTTGACAAATGTATTATGGTTATATAAATTGTTAACATTAGGGGAAGCATGGAAAAGACATAAATTTTGTTTTACTACCATTGCTCCTCCTGTTACTCTATAATTATTCCAAAATAAAAAGTATATTAAGAAATACAAATGATCCTAAAAGTTATCCTTACAAATACACATTTTTTTTAGAAACACACATACACACTCTCTCTCTCCCTTCCTCCGCCCGTCCCTCCCTGTTGTACACAGTAGGTCTAGCCTAATCCTGTGAAGAATGAATCTGGTATGTAAAACATGTCCTGTGTCCTAGAATTAGACAACCGTCACCAAACCTTGGCTTCCTCCCTGTCTCAGCCTCTCCTAACCTCTCTGCAGCACTTTTTCCTATTTAGACTAAGTTCCAATCTTCCAGAAGTAGGCAATCAAGTCATGGAGCAACCCAGTTAAAACTGAGTCTCCCATGAAACATTTTCAAGGTAGAGGGGGTTTAAGAGGACAATATGGCAAAAAAGTCAGCTGTCATTGGCAAAAACGACGTAGGTCAATAGGCTGTGCACACCAAGTAGTTACTCTTCAGGGTGATAAAAATGACAAAAAGTATCCCTGCTGTGCAGACCTGGAGCTTCTGCTAACTTATCCCTGAGATTGCTCATGTACCTGAGAATTCAGTGTAGGAACGAGGGCCTTAGATTGAAATATACAAAAATACAAAACAACATGTTTATATTAAGGGAAAAAAATTAAAATGCATGAGATGCATCATTTGTGCACAGCTAGTGTACAGTTGGCATCCTGAAGAAAGTGGGACTCAAGGTGCTGTGTCCAAGGGAGTGAATAAATAAAATCACATTGATCAGAATGGGGTAGGGGTGATCATAGGAGCAGCTGAACTGCAGCTATTTCCTCAGCCAACCTTTTTGCCTTCATCACTCTCCATTGTTGGGGACAGTTCCCAGTGCCCTATCACAGGAGTAAATATGAGGACATAAGATGTGAAAAGAAAACAAAACAAAACATTGCCTTACTCCTAAGAGACTTTCTCCCACCGAATGTAGTGGCTTAGGTCCATGAATCTGGTCCTATCCCCAATCGTTTCAATCTAACATAGGAATTATTATTCTACCTTCATGTAAGGGAAAATGACTTCCTTGTTCAGGCCATTTTCAAAAGCTGAGAATTCTGGGGATGGAACCTCAGATAAAACATAAAGGTTCTAGGGTGATTTTCCTCCAAAAACCCTCACTCGTATTTGGACAGAGCATGGTTGGTGTTCCTGTGCCTCACCTCTTTCCCTGATTAAGAAGGAAGAAGGCGTGATGCTCTGAACTGCAGTCTGAGATACAAGGCAGTGCTAACCAGCCCCAATTCATGCTATTCCCACTTTCTCTACTGTGTCTGTTTCTTGAAAATTCCTGGTAACAAAAGAAGAGCCTCCACCCGCAGTGGCTCAATTCTGGGCCTCGGGGAGCAAGGCAGAATTGTGTATGTCTTTCTCTTCCTCCCCAAAGTAGGCTGGCTTCCTCTGTGTGCTAGGGGCTTGCTAGGCCTTCAGCAGATGTGAGGCTATCATATCATATGCCCAGAATGAATGTCTCAGATCTTTTTGTCTTTTTGTCTGGTGCAGAACCATCTTTGAATGCTTTAGCTATGTTTCTGACAATACAAAAAGTTTGTAAACAATAAACCCCAAAAGAACATAGAGAAACACCAACATATTATATTTACACAAACTAAGACATCTGGTAAT
>CAUYQU010079700.1:0-26307 GCA_963574635.1 Cheracebus regulus
CAGTTTCTTTCTTTCTCCTTTTCTCTCTTTTTCTAAAATCTCTTCCTCTTTCT
This sequence comes from Cheracebus regulus, assembly GCA_963574635.1. Taxonomy (NCBI): domain Eukaryota; kingdom Metazoa; phylum Chordata; class Mammalia; order Primates; family Pitheciidae; genus Cheracebus; species Cheracebus regulus. The sequence continues at coordinate 54 of CAUYQU010079700.1, forward strand.
CTTTCATTTTTTCTTTCTTTTGCTGTTTCTTTCTTTCTCCTTTTCTCTCTTTTTCTAAAATCTCTTCCTCTTCCTTTCTCTCATTCAAGAAAAAAAAAAAGGGGAAAATGATTGTGAGTCAAGATGGGGTAAACTGAAACCTGATAGCACTACTAGTGAAGAGTTTCAGATCGGAATTCTGAAATCTCAGAGGGAGACCGTATCACCATGGTTGCTGGGAACCTTTAGATACCTGGCATATCAGTATTTGATTCTGTCATTGCGCTCCCCAGTCAGGGTAACCTAGAGCAACCTTCTGTCATCCTCATTACCCTGAGCAATCAGAACAAATGATTGAGAGTATGTAAAATCAATTGGAAAGTTTTCCTGGGGCTTTTTTTTTTTTTAATATGTAGGCTTTCTCCAAATATCCATCTACTTCTGCAATGAAACAGAGGTTGTTGCTGGGATTAGAAAGCATTTGAAAGGGCTGCACATTTCAGTACACTGCACGACTGCATATTTGCTTTGGATGACAGACATGTATTTTCTTTCTGCCTGAAGAGACTGTTTGTTTTGTGAAGTACAAGTTAAAAGAGACTGCGTATAACCTAGAGGATGTTCTTTCAGATCCCTGATTACATATATCTTTGGTGTTGTGAGCTTTATTGGATTATGTGCAGTTCTGTGATTCAACTAACTGTGTGTGCAAACAGCAGGCAAGGTTGGAGGGTTATTAAGAAGGCTTGTTGAGTCTCTGTTTCACAAGATCAAGAAGGTGAATACATTTATTCTAAGTAAAGTGTGCCAACTCAGAATTGAGGAAGCACAATCTTCTGCTGGACCACACATTCCCTCTGGTGCTACTATAACTAGCAACATTTGTGCTTTTATTTTCTTATCTGATGCATTTATTATGGTAAAGTGCATATCACTGTTCCATTGCTATTTTAAATATATAAAAACCAAATGAAGACCTTCATGTTTATAGGAAAATCATTTAAAAATCATACGTAATGCAGCAATAGACCATTTAGATACATCACTGTAATAATTAACTAAAAGGAAGACATATGGAAAATCTTTTTGTAATGAAAAACACAATTGTAAAATTTGGTTCTAGCTTTGGCTCCCTTTGTAAACAGAGATCTCAGGAACTAGGACATAAATCATTCTGTAAATGCAATATCTTAGTCAAAATACAGTCTCCATAAATATTTTAGCAGCCTTTGTGATGCTTTTAATTCTACATCATTTCACTTTAGTTCACTTCAAAGCTAAATTATTAATGTGCCTCTTCCTAAAAGTTCAAAATATAATATACTGAAGGGACTTTACTAATTGGAATTCAGAACATTCGCAGAATGTCTGAAAGTATATTGTTCATGTTTGTTTGCATTTCTAGGAGAAAAATGAAACTGGCTAGGCAAAAATGTAACTATTTCCTTCCACCAGCAGAGTGCTTGGCATGTAATAGGCACTCTACGAATAGCTGTGGAATGAAAGTTCTCAAACAGAACTTTTTTATTCCAGCTTTTGAAAATGTTGTCCTTTTCTGCTCCTTGAACACCCAGTCCCTTTATGCTACACATAGCTGGGCATCTGTGTCTTTTCTGCCTCCCAGGACAACTCCCTATGTCCTCTTTGACTCTCCTTCAAAGCCACATTTGCTCAGTGAAACTGATCACATAAACTTTCAGAGGAAAACCAATCAGATTAAAGTAATTCAAATCAAATTACTTTGTTTGAATGTGAATGATTTGGGCTGACTTTATATATTTACAGTTGTCCTTCCCCTCACCCCACCGTTTTAAAAGAGGAATATGTTGATCCAAATTAATGGATGCATAAAATAGTGCCTTCCATCCACGGTACTTGGAGTTTGGGGAGCTCATCCAGCCCACATCGAATCATAACACGTTTGATTCTGCCTACCAGTACCCAATATTGGCCTGAATTAACCCAATTCCCATGATAAAATTCTAGCTGATAAAAAAAAAATTTGTATACAGTTTCTATCATGTATTGATGAGCAAATATCTGTATTTTGGTTTGACAATACATAGCTTCCCCTTGATATATCATGTATCAGAATCTTCTCTAAAAAGAAAAACAAGATTGTATACTAACATGTATTTTGTGGCAATGCTTATGTTTCTGAAATCTCTCTATATAGATAGATAGTTATAGATAGATAGATAGATAGATAGATAGATAGTTACATATATATATATATAGAGAGAGAGAGAGAGAGAGAGAGTTATACCCTGAAGCTCCAGTCCTGGAATGGTCAGACCTCAGGAATCATCTGGTCACACCCTCATATTTTAAAGAACAAAAACTGAAGCTTAACGACAATTTGTGATTGCCAGTTGTGGCTAACATAGAGTTGAATCCAGCTCTTCTGACCTTTCCAGAACTTTTGCCAGCATGAGCCACACCCTCTTCTCAGTTCTTTTTCTTCCACTACATACAAAACCAATGCCAAGGAATATCACCAAAATTTCAAAGATAATGAACCAGAACTTTGGTTTAAATTATTCTAATGCACAGTCATGAGATTGTAAATTGTAGTCTTTTAAACTTATGCTCTACAGATTGTTTTACTATTCTAAAAGGGAATCACTTTTCTAAGTCTAGGCTCTCATGGAGACTTCCCTGAAAAAAATCCCTGAACTCAGAAAATCATCTCTGAGAAACTTGATGACAGAGAGAAAATGCAAAAAGTTAATTATTGAGTTACTATACACTAGTACATTTCTCCCTCAATAGATAATACATATAATAACTTTACTTTGAGATCTTTGAGTGACTTAAATAGAGTTTTTAAGGACGATAAGTTATTTGACTTATCAGAGTCTCATAATTCTTGCCAATCATGTTAGGAACCACTACTTTTATTTTTACAAAAAATAAAATAAAAGTAAGCCCTAATAAAAATCGCCTTAGTTGGCCTCCCACATGCGAAGCAGGAGCAGTGACAGATGTCACCACCAGAGAGGTCTTATACTTATGTCCAAACATACCACTGAAAGACTCTGTGAACTTTGGGCTATACTCAGAGGTCTTTGATGTCCTTGCTGACTCCTAGAACAAGGAAAATTCAGGAATCTTCCTCCTGAGTGTTTAGATCAAGCTTGTCTAACTCGTGGCCCAGGATGTCTTTGAATGTGGCCCAACACAAATTTGTAAACTTTCTTAAAACATGAAAATTTTTTAGCTCATCAGGTATCATTAGTGTCATTGTATTTTATGTGTGGCTCAAGACAATTCTTCTTCCAATGTGGCCTGGGGAAACCAAAAGATTGAACACTCCTGGTTTAGATATAGTCTTCACGGTGGAAATGGTAAAGACACAGTCCACCAAGTTCTCAGCAATAACAGGAATTTCCAGCCTTTTAATGTTGGACACCCTACATGTTTTTGCATCCTTTGCAACATTGTTTTCTACTCCTAAAAGTTTTTTGTGACCTAATGTCTGTGTTTTAAATTAAGATGGATTAAAATTAATCTTACCTTCATTTTGCAGTTTGCAGCCTCTATTGAGATGTTTTGGAATTGAGTCCAATACAAGTAGACTTTCCTTTCTCAAGAATAAATAGTGCATGATTCTTGTCCTTGGCTCTGATTTTCTAATCTTGGCTCAGAAATGCTTCAAGTAGGCGAATCCAGAAGCCAGTGTTACCTTAGTGCTCACAAAGTCTTAGGAAGCCAAAATGTCCCTGGGAACACATATATTCTTACCACTGTCTACCCACACACTCAAAACATCTCTCATTCTTTCCTTCCCTAAAACAAAATAAAAATTCCATCATTCTGAATAGGCACTCCTGTATTACTAAACTAAAAGGCTTTCCTTACTGAAATTTTAGTACTAAAAAAATTTTTTTAAATCTACTGAAGGGCAGGGGACAGAGAAAGTAAAAACATGGATGGGACTGTTAGCACACTTCCAGCACTTAGAAACCTGGTGCAAAGGATGCCGGGCACAGATGGATTAAAGTCCCTTAGAGTAGACTCACTAGGTAAAAGGAATACTCGGGAAGTTTGTTTGCCTTCAGTATGATTAATGATAGGACCCAGTTCCTTGTCATGCTTGGCCAACAATAGACCCTCATCTATCGTGGTTTTTTTTTTAAAAAAAAACTTCCTGGCATTCAGGGTGTGTATTCCTTTCAAGAAGTGACAGATCACTCAGGAAATCTCTGGTCTCTGCCCTTAAATAGATTATGGAAGAGAAATATCCAATATTCATGGAATCTCTGGCAACTAAGCAACTAAATGGAGTCTCCCTCATGAGCAAAGACTGAAAGTAGTCAGATATTCTACTAATCATCTTCCACAGATGTTTAGTGTAAGTTTAATGCCTTCCTTTTGAAAGATCCCTTCAGATGCCAGCACAATAAGCCATTAGGGAGCGAGAAACATCCTCTGTTAACATTCTTAGCTGCACTTTGATTGACACAGGTTGGATTGCAGCATACAGAGAACTTCTTTCTACTTACAATTAACATGTTTAGAATGTAGTAGAAACATCAGGATGCAGTAGTTACTTGGTTAAAAAGACAATTAAGCATATAAATATCCAATCTTTTTGGAGTAGTACCAAGGCACCAACTTACTGTTTGTGTCCATGTTTGCTGCTCTGGTGGTCTTTGTGGTATGGACAACAGATGTGAAACTTTGTCTATGAAAATTTTCCCTTTAGATGTGTTTAAAAGAGTACAAGAAGTTAACGACTCTTATGAGGCACTGCAAAAGAAGATTCTTTATGGATTTTTGCAATATATTTTATAATCTTTTACAGTATCATCATGTTATAATTAAGCAGCAAGTTTTTAAGCAAAATATTTTTAGTCAGGCTTTCCAAAGCATTAGGCTTAATTTATAAAGAAACCATTCTGTTTGTATGCATGCAGGTTTAATCAGTTTATATACTATTTGAAAAAAAACATTATAATTGCATTAAGAAGTACAATGGGAAAGAACATTAGTTTGGGAAGTAATATACCTGACTCTTGGTTAGCATACAGCTTGACTCTTGGGAGATAAACTAGGACAATTTTTTAAAATAAACTTTCTATTTTAGAAAAGTTTTAGATTTTTTTAAAAATTGTAAAAATGCTACAGAGTTATCACATACCCCAGACTAAGATTCTCCTATTTTTAACATCTTAAATTGGTATGATGCATGTGTCAACGTTAATAAATCAATATTGGTACCTTCTTACTATCTAAAGTCACAATTTATTTGTATTTCCTCAGCCTTTCCCTTATATCCATCTTCTGTTTCAGGATTCTACCCAGGTTTCCATATTATGTTTAATCTTCATGTCTTAATAGACTCTTCTCAGTTGAGACAGTTTCTCAAACTTTCCTTGTTTTTGATGACCTCCGCTGTTTTGGGAGCATCAGGTTTTTCACAGATTGTCCCTCAACTGCGATGTGTCCGATGGTTTTCTCATGATGATACATAGGTAATGTACTCTTGGGAGGAAAATGATAAAGGTAAAATGCCATTCTCAACACATCATTTCAAGGGTTCACATTATCAGTATGACTTATCACTGTTGATGTTGACCTTGATCACCTGCCTGAGGTAGTATTTGTCAGGTTTCACTGATGTAAAGTTACTCTTTTTTTTCCCTTCCTTTCCATACGATTTTCTTTTCATAGAGAAAATCATTATGTTCAGCCCACGTGTAAGGAATGAGAAGTTGTTCTCCCCCTCTCTGAAAGTGAATACGTAAATTATTTGAAATTCTTAGGTATTGGAGACCTGTATGTTCTGCCTAATTTGTATTTACTTATTCACTCCTTTCCTTTAATCAGAATGTGCTCATGAATATTTATTTTTATACTTTGTGTTACGATTCAGAACTATTTTACTTACTATTTTACTAAAATTGTTCTAGTGTTGGCCAATGGGGCTATTTTAGTTGGCTCTTGTATTCTTCCAGCAAACACTCATCACTCTGTATGTGTGTGTGTGTATTGTTTGGTTTTGTATTTTCTACATGTTCTATCTTCCATTAAAAAAATACTCCAGACTTATCTTGTATGTTTTCTGCTCCTGTCCTAGAGCAAGCCATGTTTCTAAGGAGCCTTAATTCTTTTTATTGGAAAATGGTATCAGAAACTAAGATGGATAGGTGTACTCATTGCTACTGGGGTTTTATTGCTTCATTAATCTCTTAACTGACAGATTAGGAGATATATGTATGAATACTGACCTGTATATATAACACATATCCATAAATATTTCTATATGTAAACATGTATCTACATTAAACTAAACATGAATTCATACTGATTGTCTCCAACTTTAATCCATTGCCACCTAGCCTCTTTCTCTTGCTGTAACCCACCACTACAGTGAGAAACTTGGCCCCCAGATCCACTAACCATTTAATTCAGGGTTCCATTCCACCATCTGCCGTAGAATAGTGATATCCAATTTGTAAATAAACCCATGCTCACTTAGGAAACAACTTTATCTACTAGGGTACAGTGCTTATGTACAGATCTTTTGCCTTTAATCTTAATGGACTCCACTCATGTCCAAAGTTACTTAAATCAGCATCTTATTATCCTGCTCCCTTCAATTAGGTTGTTTCATATATTTGGAATATATTAAGCTTCTTTTGTCACATTATACTTTTCATCCTGAGATTCCCCCAATATGCTAAATAAATTTTTAAATTTATATACATTAAAATTTACTTTGTAAGAGGTTAAGTTCTAAAGGTTTTGATAAATGCCTAATTTCTTATATGTGCTATTACAATATCATACAGAATAATGCCACCCTAAAAATGTCCCCTTTGCTTTCCATATTCAACCATCTCCCCTTCCTGAATGCATGGCAACCAATGTTTACTGTTTCTCCAGTTTTGTCTTGTCCAGATATAACTGGAAACAAATGGCATGCAGCTTTTTTTTTGGACTGGCTTCTTTCACGTAGCAGTATGCGTTTTAAAGTTCATCTATGTCATTTCATGGCTTGGTGGCTCATTTCTTTTTATCACTGAATAATGTTTTATTGTATGGATGTACCACACTTTGTTCATCCATTTACCTACTGAATTTTTTTTTCTGATTATGAATAAATCTGCTATAAACACTTGTGTGCAGGTTTTGGTATGGACGTACATTTTTAAATCAGTAGAGTAAATTTCCAGGAGCATGATGGCTAATTGCATGTTAAGACTATTTAATATTGAATGAAAGATTGTATTTTACTTTTATCTTTTTCTTTCTTTTCTTTTTGGGGCTGAGATGGGGGCATATGGATTCCAATTTTCCAGCACCATTTTTTTTTTAAAGACTGTCTTTTTCATTGAATTGCCTTTGCTCCTTTTCCAAAGATAAGTGGCTATATTTGTGTGGATCTATTTCTGGGCCCTCTATTCTGTTCCACTGATCTATGGGTCTATTAATTTGCAAATACCATGGTGTCTTCATTATTGTAAGTCTTATAGTAAGTCTTGAAATCTATCAGTATGTGTCCTTCAACTTTGTTCTTCAGTATTGTGTTGTCTATACTGGGTTGTTTGACTTTCCATATAAATCTCAAAACCATTTTGTCAATATTTATTAAATAGCTTGCTGATATTCCATTGAGATTGCACTAACTCTATCAATTAAGAACTGACATCTTAACAATATTATTGGCCCTTTTATTCAATGAACACAGGGTATCTATTTATATTTAACCTATCTTGGTTTCTTCATCAATATTTTGTAGTTTTTAGTGTAGAAGTCCTGTACTTGTTTGTTAGATTTACATCTTTCATTTTTGGAGTGCTGTTGTAAATGGTATTTTAAAATTTTCAAATTCCAGATATTTACTGCTGATATACAGGAAAGCATTATATTCTCCATATTTGCTGTATTTACTTATTATTTCCAGGAGATTTTTAAAAAAAATTCTTTGGGATTTTCTACATAGACAATTATGTCACTTATGAATAGAGTCAGTCTTATTTCTTCCTTTCCAATCTGTTCAACCCTTTATTTTATTGTATTGTCTTATTGCATTTGGTAGAAATTTCAGTACAATGTTGAATAACAATAGTGAAAGGGGACATCCTTGATTTGTTTCTGATCTTAGAAGAAAGCTTTCACTTTCCCACCATTAAGTATGATATACCATAAGATTTCAGGGTTTTTAAAAGTCAAGTTGAGGAGGTTCTTTTCCATCCCTGGTTTGCTAAGGGTTTTTTTGTTTTGTTTTGTTTTTCATGCACAGTGTTATATTTTGTCGCTTTTTTTGTATCTATGGATAAGATCATATAATATTTGTCTATTAGCCTGTTGATGTGTTAGAATACGTTGATTATTGAGCTGTCAATGTGTGTTGGAATACATTGATAGATTTTCTAATATTGAACTAACTTTATATATTTCATATAAATCCTTGTTGTGATACATAGTTTTAGATTTGATTTGTAAATATTTTGCTAAGGAGTTTTGCATTTATGTTCATGAGCGTTAACAGACTTTAGTTTTCCTTACTTGTGTTTTTGTCTGGTTTTAATATTAGAGTAATAGTGTTCTCATAGCATGAGTTATGAAGTCTTGCATCTGTTTCTAATTCCTGGAAAAATATTGTGGAGAATTGGTATAATTTTTTCCTTAAATGTTTAGTGGTAACTTTCTGGACCTAGTGATTTTTCTTAAGATTGTTAATTATTAATTCAATGTATTTAGCAGATTAAGGATTATTTGGGATGTCAGTTTCTCATTGTGTAAGTTTCAGTAGTTGTTGAATTTTAAGGAATTGTTTCACTTCATCTGACTTATCAAATTTGTAAGCATAGACTTATTCATATTATACTTTTATTATCTTTTTAATGTCCTTAAGATCATTATTAATGGCTCCTCTTTCATTTATGACGTTGGTAATTTGTGTCTTCTTTTTTGTTGGCTAGCCTGTCTAGAGGTCTATCAATTTTATTGATTTCTCAAAGAACCAGGTTTTGCCTTTGTTGACTTTTTTTTTCTATTATTTTCCTGTTGTTGATTTTATTGAATCCTCCTCTAATTTTTATTATTTCTTTTCTTCTGTTTGACTTAGGCTTAAATTGCTCTTTTTCTAGTTTACTATGTTAGAAGCTTAGGTTGTTGATTTTGGATCTTCTTTTCTTATATATTTAATGGTATGGATTTTCCTCTAAGCACTGCTTTGGCTGCATCCCACAAATTTTACTGTTGTACTTTTATTTTCATGTAGCTCTTTCTTAAGTTACTCATATATTGAGAAATTTTAAATAACTAGTTTTTAAGTATTTTAGGAAAGTTTTGTCCTAGATTTTGAAAACTTTTAAAGACTGAGAGTCCTGGTTTGATTCCCACATTTGCTGATAAACTCTGCCATGTTTGGTGGGTGGAAGCCCCTCTATTTCTTGTTCTCTGTTAATAATAGCCCAGGACTTGCAAGAGATACCTTTCTTATTAGTCCATGCCACAGAAAAGCAAGGTCGAAGTACCACATTGTTTGTTATTGATTCTCTATCATGTGGACTAGCAAAAGAATTCACAAAAATATTGTATTAGTCTGTTCTCATGCTGCTAATAAAGACATACCTGAGACTGGGTAATTTATAAAGGAAAGAAAGGTTTAATGAACTCACAGTTTCACATGGCAGGGGAGGCCTCACAATCATGGCAAAAGGTGAAGGAGGAGCAATGGCATGTCTTACATGGTGGCAGGCAAGAGAGCATGTGCAGGGGAACTGCCCTTTATAAAACCATCAGACCTCATGAGACTTATTCACTATCATGAGAACATGGGAAAGACCTATCCCAATGATTCAAGTACATCCTGCCAAGTCCCTCTCATGACATGTGGGGATTATGGGAGGTACAATTCAAGATGAGATTTGGGTGGGGACACAGCTAAACCATAGCAAATACAAAACAAGACAAAATTATCTTGGGAGATTAAGAAGCTTTAACTGACAATTCTGCAATTCAGTGACTACATCTTAATTTCCTCTGAGTCCAGTTCTTCAGTGTGCCTGAACTGGGCACTGAGAACAGAACAGTAAACAAGTCAGGCAAAAAAACCCTGCCTTGGTCCAGAGAGTTGATAAGTTTGTGCGAATTAGTGCCCTGCTGCTCAAACTTGGGTTCATGCATCAGCCACATTTACATCACCTAGGAATGTATTAGAAATGCAGAATCTCAGGCCCCTCATCAGAACTTCTGAATCAGAATCACACTTTAAGAGGATTCCTAAAAGATTCATGTGCACGTTAGAGTTTGCAGAGTCTTACCCTAGATAATGATAGATTACAGTTATGCTGTGAAAAAGATGCTTGGGTTAGGAAGGATAGATCTATGTTTAATAAGCTTATGAGGGAAAGCCTCTCAGAGGAGGCTGCTCTCGAGGGAGACTGAAAGGTGGAGCCTTATTCATCAAGACCTAGCCCTTTAGTCCCTTCAACTCCACCCCCAGAATGGGGCCAGCACTTGCCTGTGTGCCATACATCGTGAGCAGACAAGGAGCGTTTAGGGGTGAAGGCAAGGAACATAAGCCAAATAAAAGCTGTCTCCCTGTTTTATTAAAAAAGAAAAATATTAAAATATAAGTGTTTTTAGTCTTTAACTAAAATCTCCCTGGCCTATGAAAGGAGAAATAAAATATAATGCACTATTCCAGAAGTTCTGATTTCTGTCTTTGCCAAGAGTGTTTTTTTCTCTTTGGAAAATAAATTGTTCCTGGAAAATTCTATTAGCTTTTGTAAATGTAGATGCGGAAAAATGATCAGAGGGTTTTAAATTTAAAAACTGCTGGGTAGATATTCTTTTTTATTCTCTTATAACAGGTTCTAAACTTTAATGGTGTAAATTTCTCTCTTTTCCCTCAGTTGATCAATGTAACTGAGATTTTTCCTATTCATTGGAGTTGTCATGTGGTCATATAATTATGCTGAGATATTAAATATGTCTTAGACACAAAATCATAAGTAAATACAATACAGAGGAACCTCGAGCTGATTTCCATATTATTAAGCCACATTTTACCCATGAGCAAAGTGCATTTCTCATAACTTTTAAGAAATATCTTGCCTTGCAGTAGTACACATATTTAACATTCTTTTAAAAGCTACTCAATTTGACATTGGTATTTGAATTATTCTATCACCAGGAAATAAGGGGACAGCAGAGTTGCAAACATAGATATATAAATGGCCAATTAGTAAAATTACAATTCTATTCTAAAGGGCCATTCTGTCAATTAACAGTTTTTTCAGGAGGCTGGGAATCATATTGGAAAATTTACCTAAGTTAAGATTGCTGGGGGCATTGGTTCGGAAAAGGATAGAAAGCATAAGTTTGTGTCCAAAGGTAAGTTCTTATATAGCAGCTGTTCTTATCAGTTACTTTGTTGCAATTAAGGTTTTGTCATAAATAATGCTGCTATTTTTATTCCTGTGGCATTAAAATGTTTGGAGTTTATCAGTCTGGTAATGATATAGATCCTAAAATAATTTATCCTTTTTTAGTGTCCAGAACTCTGCCCCTGTTAGAGGTTACCAAACCACTGCTTGATGAGTATGTCAGTCAGTGTACATTCTCATACAGGCATCTCTGTATAACTAAGTGCAAGTCAACTTCTTTTACAATACAGAAATATATTGTTTAAATAGTTCTGTTAGTAAATACATTTAGCCCCAAATAGGCATTAGGCTTTATCTAAGGCCACAGTCATACTTTGTTGTTGTTAAAAACATGTCACTGTTGGCCAGGCACGGTGGCTCATGCCTGTAATCCCAGCACTTTGGGAGGCCGAGGTGGGTGGATCACCTGAGGTCAGGAGTATAAGACAAGTCTGGCCAACATAGTGAAACCCTGTCTCTACTAAAAAATACAAAAATTAGCCAGGCATGGTGTCAGGCACCTATAATCCCAGCTGCTCCAGAGGCTGAGGCAGGAGAATCGCTTGAACCCGGGAGGTGGAGGTTGCGGTGAGCCAAGATCATGCCACTACACTCCAGCCTGGGTGACAGAGTGAGACTCCATCTCAAAAAAAAAAAAAGTCACTATCATTACTATAATTAAGAAAAAAGATAGTGAAATGAGAAAATGAATATTATATCTAATTTTTTTAAATTCCCTTGGAAGATTAAAATCTCTACTAACAAGACTCCATCCAAGCATATCCTCAATTAGCTAGCTATTACTTTCTTTTTCTTTTCTTTTTTATTTTACCACATAAAAACCAAAAATATATTTAAGAAGGACATGTCCACAGACGAGCATACAATTACTTTAGTCTGTTCCGTATTCCATAGCCACAAAACTTCACAAATTACTATTGAGGGATAAATTTATGCTCTTGAAATCTTTCAAGATTTTATTTAGAATCAGGTGTTTAACTGGGACAGAAAAGCAGGCAAAGGCATTCTAGAACAGTTTTCAACAAGAATTAAAACTTTTTTAAAAAGTATGAGGATAGCAAATTAAATTTTAAAAAACACTGTGTTTTCTGAGAATATTTGGACATTTTAGCAAAATTATGTTATCCGGATTGTTGGCATGAATATTCAGAGTTAACTGCAAACTTAATTGAATTCTTACTCTGAGATAGCCTCCCTATAATGGCAGGGACCACACCAGAGTCATTATAATCAACATATGTATTCATTACCCTCCTGTGGTTAAACCCCTGGTACACAATTTTAAAAGCTTACAGTGGGCTAGCAGTGGTTCCGCGGGCTTTGCTTTGTCTTTAAGGTCGACATCTCCCCAGTGCCTCACCCATTCACCACCTTCCTCAGTGATATTGCATGGGAGAGGTGCCACTTAATGGTTAAGTAAGTGGGAAAAGTTGTCTTCATCTAAAACTGAATGTAGAGAAAGTTCTTTTCTGTTATAAGTTTCTGATACCAGCTCTCATAAACCCGCCAAGCATCCATTTAGTGTTTCACTGTTAAAGTGAAAGGAAATTGTATTTTTTAAGCAGACGATGTCTACTCAATGCTTATGCCTCACAACGAATTTGCTGCAAGTTCCTTTTCCCTTTCAATTTTGTCTCAGAGAGTTATTAAGCTTTCACTTAATTGAGTCATGACCCCATCTGGTCCCACAGTAAGACTTGTGCAGTCTCCACTTTCTCTTACAGAGTGTTTTGCTTTCATTCTTCCCTTCTGGAAATATACTTTATTAATAAGTGAATGACACTTATTGACAAGTGGGACAATATAAAGAAAGGTTTTGATCAAAATTTTTGAGTCAGTCACTCCATGAAAGCATAATTTATGTGGCAACATTTTTAGCTAATGAATGAATGTTGTAAAGATCAAGATTAAAATGACTACTGTTGCTGTGCCCATAAATGATTTTTAGAGCCCAGTGGAAAAAAAAACATTATTTTGGAAACATTAGGCTCATATTTGGGGTCTGGTAAAATGGTCTCTCTACTAATATAGTATCAAATACCAGTGTATTTTTAATTTTTGTTTTTTGGTTTCTTTCAGTTAAAGCAACTGTATACTTCAGCATATATTCTGATGTATATATAGTCTTGAAAATACAGACTAGGTCTATTCATCCTAAGACTTACAGGACAATACATTTAAGAATCACATGGCTAATTCCCAAACAGAAATCAAACTATCAGATAGCTTTTAGTCATATTTTTAAAAGTATAATTTGATTGTATATTGAATTTTTGAGGTTTAAACTCATTGTTATCTTTAGATGAAGAGCCACATGATTGTTTTACTTTTGTTCAATTTCAGACTATCTTAGCCATATTGTTACTTTTATGAAAATATAGCAGATATACTGACCGTCAAACAATTTGATGGTGTGTCTAGTGTCAAGTATATTGCCTCCATAGTTAAATTCTGCTCATTTCCATGTTTCATGTATCTTCTGATGTTTAAAAAAAATTCCTAATTCTAAGTGATGCTCACTGCAATTTTAATGCAATGCAGACAGACTCTTTGTTGCAACATTATTCTCTGCAATTGTATAGTGGTGCATTTTTGCTTATATCAGTTAATCCCCTTTGACTTGTAGTATAGTATGTCTTCCAACTTGTGAGATATTTGAGTCCAGGGATAGTTTTATCTGCCTTTGTTTCCCCTAGGACCTCTCATAGTGCCAAGCACAGAGTAAGTGTTCAGTAAAAAAGTAATATTAATAGTTGAATTTCCTACAAAAGGAATCAGTGCATTAAATTCAGTCATTCTAGGTTCTAGTTGCATCCTCCCTGTAAGCCCTTCCAACCATCTTTTGTGTGAAGAACAGCTAAAAACCTCAGCTCATACACTGGGTCAGTAGTACAGTTTCATGGTTATGATATCGGCTTTGAGATTAGGCAGCCTATGACAAATTGCAGCTGGCCCACTTGCTGAATAACTGGGGAATGTTCTCTCTGTTCCTTTGGGTCCCTCATGGGTACCATGGCAGTAGTGACCGTAACCGTTTCACCTGGTTACTGTGAGTCCTAAATAGAGTAATTCATGGAAACTTCTTAGCACTGTGCTTGGTGTATTAAGAGGGACCTGTAAGTGTTAGATATTTTTATGTATGTATGTATTTTTCTTGAGACAGAGTCTCACTCTGTTGCCCAGCCTGGAGTGCAATGACGTGATCTCAGCTCACTGCAACCTCCACCTCCTGGGTTCAAGCGATTCTCCTGCCTCAGCCTCCCTCCTGAGTAGCTGCGATTACAGGTGTGCACCCACCATACCTAGCTGATTTTTTATATCTTTAGTAGAGCCGAGATTTCACATGTTGATCAGGCTGGTCTCGAACTCTTGACCTCGTGATCCACCCACCTCAGCCTCCCAAAGTGCTGGGATTACAGGCCTGAGTCACTACACCCAGCCAAATATTAGATATTTTTAATAAGAGAACTTAAAACCACAATTACCAAAGGCTAGAACTGGGTAGTTGAGGAAACTGATATGAGGACAGTTACCTGCTTGTGAGAGAGACCAGTCAAATCAGTTGTGCTAAATGTAGTCACTTGGAGAAATAGATTTAAAATGTGAAATATGTATTTCTCACTTTTTAATAATTAATACCCAAGTTTATTTTATGACACTTGTCACACAGGGCTATAATCATGCAGGATTATGACTTTTTTAACACTTTAGACCATAATGATCTAATTTCAATGTATATTTGCCAGGTATTAAACCAGTAAATGATAGATAATTCAAATTATTAACATTAGTGCTTTAAAGTCAGTCACTATTAAAACCTAATTATTGGTTGAGAGGGTCTATGTTAGTGGACATGGAACTGTCTCCCAAAATGGAAGAAATTTGTTCAAATTAAAATTAGAGCATGTAGTTCATATATTCTAAATGAACATGTGTGCTTCTGTAATAATAACTTTATTATCACCAAGTTACAGGATAGAGTTTTAATTATGATCTTTATATCAGTAGAAGCCATGTATTTCAGATTAAAGACCTACTGCTTTAACTAGTCTAGTTAAAAACTATGGCTTGATACATTCTGGGCTCCAACTTTTATAAAAACCAGAGAATACTTCTAATAACACTTTTCCAATTTCATGGTTCAGTGCACAGTCAGTAAAGATTTAAATAATTCAGAAAGAAAGCCTATTCTCTTTCTTTATTAGAAGTTTGAGTCAGGCAAATTCTTTGACATTTAATAGGTTTTTAACCCTTTTAATAACTTTTTATAATGAAATTTATTGGCTGTTGTTTTAAAGAAAGGGTTATTATATTAGCATGAATAGCAGTCAGTAGTTTTTATGATTAGTTTTGAGACCTTGAACTTATGTGACTCAAAGTGTATAAAACCATAAATGAGTGAGTGATGTTAATATTAACTAAATTAGGTATACCTAGAAATACAGAGACTGTATATAACTACATTCATCCCATTATCTAACATGCTATAAAATTTTGGCAGACAAATATTTGAATCTTTTAATTGTATTAAAGGAGCTTAAGGTCATTTACAGAGTCAGACACATTAAAATAACTGAAAGACATTGTAATTTTCCTGGACTGATTTTTCCAAGTTATTAATACCATGCACAAAAGGAGAAGATTTCCAGCCTTTTTCTCTCTTGCTTTCATGCTATTTTAATGTTTTATGATGTATTATTGAAAGGATTATTGGATGATTTCCATTATAAAATACTAATGTAAAAATTGTACTATTCTTCAAGTCTCCGATAAGTTGGGGGCATACAAATATTCTGCATGGGGAAGCTATCTGGCTCAAGCAGAATATAAGATTTTAATTTTGCTTCTTGAGATGTACTTTTAAGCTGAATGTCATGTGTATCTAATGATTTAAGTGCCTCTAAATGAACTCAAATATCAGTGTTCTGAACTGATGTTAGGAAGTCAATATCCCACTTGACATCTCCATTTTTGCAAGCATCCCATTAACATTCCAGTGGAAAAATATGAGAAAGCAAGTTAAGTTCCCAGGTTTAAATATGGTGTGAAAAGGCATTCTTGCTAACTCATGCTATTATGAATACACGCAGATAGTTCTAGTAAGTGATCCACTACTCCCAGATGGCGTGTCTCCTAGTACAACCCAATTTTCTTATTATTTAACCTACACTTCCAATCCATTCTTTTTATTTCAGTGCATACGATCTTCTGAAAGTATTCTAGAAATAAAGCACATTAATTAGTCCCTTCTCTGGGTACACCAGAACAAAGGAGATGCGAGCAAACATTAGCATGTTTGATACACTTTTAATATAAGATCATAGCCCCTTGTGAACAAAACACTGCCTACACTTTGTAGCACAGATGCAAAAGTCATGATCTATACAAATAAAAGGCTTCATTGATTCTAACCATAGGTAGACCCAGAGCACATTCATAAACTCCCCTAACCAGAGATGTAATTTGTAGGAACAGCTAATTCAGATGTTTTGGGAACCAGAGGGTGGACCACATGGTCCCTCGAGCTCTTTTAGACAGTATAGACCCTTTAGTTCATGAGCCTCTCATGTCCTGCCAGTATCTGCAATTGTGAGAGATACTCCTTGCCAAGTAATAGTAAACTTTGCCTGTTGCCCATTTGCACATTTCCTTTATTTTTTTCCGGGCAGAGAAGCCCTTTCAAGGGCTCACTGAAGCATGGTGTATCAAACTTGGTAATATTGACATTGATAGTTTAAGATTCACAGCAGGAGACAAATGGCATTGGCATGAAGCAATCAGAAATGAGGTGGCTCAATCTGAGTAAAAAACATCTTTCCAACTGTGCAGTTAAAAGGCATTGCTATACCCCATAACCTCCTGGCCGAAGTTGTGATTCAAAGGAGAGATTATATGCACATAGTTGATGGAAAAGAATGCTGTCCTATGAACTGGAATGCCTTTTTATACATTAAAATGTTTTTGAACTTTGTATCTACCAGTTAGCCTATTAGCCTTGATCAGGGAGCTATTAAAACCCAGGTTGTAAGTTCAACCTTTATCTGTGCTGTTGACTTTCTCACAGTGAAACCCTGTGCTCTGTGACTATAAGCTGCCCTGCTTATCCCAGGGAAGGTCCCCATAGATACAAGCTTTTGGCTGCCAGAATGTTGGGTCATAATTGTGTCAGTGCCTCACCAGAGACCAGAACTGGTCAGGGAAAGCAACTCAAGGATAATAACCAAAGAGAACCATCCGTGTCAGCAGCAACCACAAAAATGAATTCATTTGTGACAAAACACCATCATAATCCTTATCTTAGTTAATCTTCACAGTCATGTTTTAAGGAAGCATTTAAGGTCTGTACGGTTCTCTCCTGTCTCCTTAAAACATATCACTGTTCTAGATATTTATGTTCTTGCCTGTCTCTTCGTGAGCTGCATCAGGGTACAAATTCCGACTACATGGTCTCCGCTGTGGACCAGGTACCTAAGACAGTGCCTGGCCCATAGCAGGCACTCAATAAATATTTGTTGGTGAAAAATTATCCTCTTTTTACAGAGGTAAAAAATGAGAGTTAAACAAGTTAAAAGTAAGATAACTCATTAGAAACAGTGGCAGCTAAGTGACATGAGCAGGGTTGCCTCTGCAATAGCACATGACCTCCCTCTCCTTTAGGAAAAAGAAAAAAATAAAAATGGAGTAAAATTGCTTTTTCAGTTGTTTTTAAATATAAATCCAGATGCATACATGAGGACAACTAAGACATTTCTTTCTGGAGCTGCTGGATGTGGCAGGAACTGAAGTGCAGTTCTGCAGAGGAGGCCGGGCAAGGGCACTAAGGGTGTGAAGAGGTTCAGGGTCCCCTTTCTCTGCTGCTTACTGTTCTTCAATATCTGATCTTTGGTTCATCCCTGGGAAAGGATTACAAACAAACACCAAAACTGGTGAAATGGTTTTTAGCCAGTGTGATTTTTAGCCATCACTTTTAAGACTCTTCAGTGATATTTCGCTCTGAATACACCAAATTCCTCAAGTAATAAGGGGCCCATTCGTGGAAGAAGCCACAATGAAGGAGAGCCCACAGTGTGAAGGAGAATGATGGTCAGGTAATGTACAAGTCAGGCAGTGTGAGCACTGGTTTTTAAGGCAGTTTTAATCTTTCCCAAAAATGATGGTTCTAGAGAGTGCTGTGGCTGTCCATTTGGCAAATATCTAATAAATTGCATTCCAGAGTTCTTACTTTCCTGTGATAAATTGTTTCATAATGATGAATTACCCTAACTAAACTGGAATTATTCCATTGTAGTGTACTGTAAAGAGAGCTAACCCTACTTGTTGCTAATGTCTTTTGAAAAAAAAAAGCAAAGATTTCAAATATTAAATACAAAAACAGTTTTGTTTTTGGAAATGTAGGGTTGGAATCAAGTTATTCTGACTTAAAACACTGAGGATAAAAATGCATTTTTATAAAAATGTCCAACCTTTCTTTTGAATCTCATTTTTCTTAGTCTTTAAAAAGACTAATACATAATACATCTGCAAGTTCTGTGCATATGTATTTTTCCAAATTTTCCCTCTTTTGATGTTCATTATTAGTATTCAGTGCCACTAATTGAAGTCTAATAGCAAAAATCTTAACATAAAGTTTATTTACATGTTTCTAAATAATAAATAGATCACAAGAAGTTCACATAAAAACGATTTATTTAATGTGTTTGGACAACAAATAATTAAGCTCTCTCCTGGAAATGCATTTAGGAAAATAATAAATAAATTTTGATTATTAAATTTCCCCACACATTTGTTCTGGTTTATACATTTACATATTAATTGAATTTCTGGCAACAATATGTAATCAAATTGGGGAGTTAAATAATATCAACATTTACATTCTTCTCATAGACTCTTAGAGTGCATTATTCCTAAGAAAAATGAAACTGCTTTGCCTTCCTGCCCTAATTAATCATTAGGGCAGGCCTGCATGGACAACCAAAAGCAAGGCTCAGAAGTTTTTCTTTAGGTGCTGAGAACAGTGTGTGTTTGATAGTGGTGTATAAAAGGGACAGAGAGTAAGCACTTATCACAGCTAAAGCCTGCAGGGTCTCCTCATTGCCCTGGGGAAAGCACTCCACAGCTCAGGGTGTCAAATGCTGACAGACAGGGGTAAATGGACGGGCTTCAGAGATTCCTCACGTTCTGCTACTCCTGCTGCAACTGGCAGCCTTCCAGGCCTTGCCTGCAAAGACCACAGAAAGCAGCAGCTGGTGAGCCACATTAGCAAATAAGGCCTTGGGGCTACCCATGTTCCAGCGCTCTGTGCACCAACTGCTATTCACTCTAACAGCTGGATCAGAGCAGAGCCAGCCAAGGCGGTGGTGCAGTTTTATGTGTACAACTGTTTTGATATAGATTGTCTGCTAGAGGCAGAGATAATGATAGCTTTCAAGGCTGGCGTGTTGGACGGGGAAGGATGCAGATATTTGAAGAAGGAATACAGACCCTGAAAGGATTGTGAAGCATGCACAGTTTTAAACACTGAAAGGGAGACCCTCCCTCTGTCATTCTAGTGCCATTCAAGTATGCGATTTTAACACCATTTCATCACTAACATGACTAATGTTATTCCAAGGATTTTTTTTTCACTATTCCAGTTATACCAAAATCTTACTCATTTTTTAAAAATAATAACCTGAGACGAACAACCCGGTTTGTTTTTTTTTTTACTTTCCCTGTTCAAAGAAAATCCAAGGGGCTGGGCGTGGTGGCTCACGCCTGTAATTCCAGCACTTTGGGAGGCCAAGTGGGTAGATCATCTAAGATCAGGAGTTCAAGACCAGCCTGACCAACATGTTGAAACCCCGTCTCTACTAAAAATTAAAAAATTAGCTGGGTGTGGAGGCAGGCGCCTGTAATCCCAGCTATTCGGAAAGCTGAGGCAACAGAGTCATTTGAACTCAGGAGGCAGAGGCTGCAGTAAGCCGAGATTGCGCCATTGCACTCCAGCCTGGGCGGCAGAGCAAGACTCCATCTCAAAGAAAAACAAGAAAATATGAAATCCAAGGGAAAAAAAATAAAGACATATGCTAAAATATATAGTGAATATTGTGCTTCATGTTTCCTCCTTGAGCTCTGTCCTCAGTGTGGCGCTCTTCAGCTCTAGGTATTGAGGCAAGGGGAGAAAGGAACATAGCCTTAGCATCAAAGTGTGTCATGAGGGACAATACATGATTTCTGCTTTGGCTTCCTAATTGATTTTAACGGAACTTTTGCTTTGCATTAATTGGAAAAATTAAAATCTCCTCTTCATCATTATAATACTCCTTCATTATTTTAGTTGACATTAGTCATCAATAGCAATGTAAATGTTTAGGAAACAGATCTGGCTCCCAAAAAAGTGAAACCAAGGACTCATTTTCAAATGGAGAGAGTTTTGCAAATGGTGAGATAAATATTAAGAGCCATTCAACGCTAAAATGCCAATGACATGCAGGACATTTTGCCAAGAAAATATGAAGTTCATTAGGCTTGAAAATAAACAAAATTAGAAACACAAACATAAGAAATTACCTTTGAGACATTTAAGCTCTAAAATTTAGCAAGTGAAGTTCCCAAAACATCAAGGATTTATAACAACTATTTCTGTGAAGCCGGCATTGTCAGTCCTAACTGCACCAGGTCTAAACATCTACTCAGTGTAACTCAAGAAATGTACTGAGTTCCTACTATGTGCCAAGATCTGTTCTAGATACTAGCGCTATCATGAACAAAATAAATTATCTCCCAGTTTTTTAAAGTTTATAATCTATTAGGGCATATCAGTTAGGATTATGTTGTGCAGCCTATAACAGGAAACCCCAATGGCAGTGATTCTGCAATGACAGACATTTACTTCGCTTTCACTCCCACTGTAAGGAGGTTGTCCAGGCTCCAGAATAATCATACCCTCAGGCTCCTTTCTTGTGCCTTCAGCCTCCTTATGGTGCCATGTCTTGGTCTAAGACACGTTCCCTAGCTCTCACCATCATCTCCACATTTTTGCCAGCAGAAACTAGAAAAACATACAAAGGAAGGTGAGCCCCTCCCTTTAAGGAGACTTCTTGGAAGCACCACACAATGCTACCGCATACATTTCATGATCACAGGGCCATGCATAGCTGCAAAGGAAGCTACAGATGTCCTCCTTGAGCCAGCTAGAGGGGCCCATTCCTCAGCACAAAAGGAAAATGAGTATCAGAGGGTAGCTTGAGGTTTCTGCCACAAAGGGAAACAGACATTAATCAAATCTTTCATCTTGTGACTAAGACGTTCCCAGAAAAAAAGAAAAATCATCAGATTGGTTAAAGTCAGTTTATACTGATGAATTTATTTCTTGAGTTACATGCTGACATAGCAAATATTTTTTGAATACTTAGAATAGCATTTAACTAAAAGATATCTCAAGAGGGATTGAAAAATACATTAGTCATGAACTAATCAAGGAGATTACTATCTGGAAGGTATATACACATTAGAGAAGTAAATTTTAAAGTGATGTCCCATAAAAAAAGTATAAACAAAATGCTTTGGCAGTTCAGAATAAGAAGGTTCTTGGAGCTTTATAGATAAGCTGACTTTTGAACTTGACTTTAAAGTATATTTAGGGTTTGGATATATGAAGATGGTAAAGACATCATGGAATTGTGGGAAAAGCACAAGTATGTAAAAAGCATGTTTTATTTTATTTCAGTCTTTGTTGGTAGAAAAATCTGAGATCATTTAACCTCTCAGTGGGCTTGTGCAAAGCAGCTATTCCTACATGGCTCCCTCAAAGAAAAGTTAGAAGGCTCAATAAGTAAAAGTACCAGGCGAACCACAAATCACTGAGCAAAGTATGGGGTTTTTTCCCTCTTTTTAAAAACTTTGGACAGCAAATTCTCAGAAAATGGTAATGGAATAATGACAGAGCAGTGTAAACAAAGACACACATGATTAAGGGAGAGCGATTGAGGCAAAAAAAGAGCAATTAATTGGGTTTGACTGAACAATAGGGTACATAAAGGATGGTTATAGAGTATAAGTTTCATTTGGAAGGTTTCATATCATGCTGAAGAGTTTGTATTTAATTTGGGGGACAGATGTCATTGGAAAATTTTTGAACCCATGGCTCATGAAGATTAATTTTGCACCATTCTTTGGGGAAGATGTAAAGACTGACTCTAGTTAAGCAGCTATTGCAAGTGAAAAGGTAATGAAGGCCTGGATAGAGGAAAGGGTGTGGAAATGGGTGGAAGGGCACATGGAAATAATTGATGTTTTAGAGTAGACCCAATAGAACTCACAAGAGTTCAGTAGAAAAGGAAAGAGTCAAAACTGACTGCAACATGTTGAATAGAGGTGACAAGGAGGATGAAGGTGTCATCAACAGATATTGGCCAGACAGAAAAAACATAGGTTGGAGAAAGAAAACTTTGTTCAGATTCTGAGCAAGAATGATGTCCAAGTAGTAATGTCTCTCATGCAGTTTCAGAATTAGGCTTGAAATTTGGGTCACAATTGTACATTTTAGTTAAGAACATTTCCCATTAACAAAACCCATGGCAAATTTTATCTGGATGGAAGAAATGTGACTCAGAATAACATGTTAAGGAATCACTTGAGTTAGGATGAAAAAAGAGAATTCTTAGAAGATTGCAAGGCAGTGGAGGAGAGAAGGTGCTGTAAAGTGAAGATTACTTCAAGCTCTTGGAACACTTTTAGTTGTAGTCATAAATCTGGAACTCTATATGAAAATTAATTTAGAAACCATCCTCTCTGATATACAAGATTTCCGAAAGGATGAGAAGAAATGGGCTCAAAACAGATATGTTACAGACTGTACGTGTTTTATAACTTGGGATTTATGTGAGGAAGAAATAAAGGTATCAATTAGTTACATGCTTTTGGAAAGACCTTTTAGTTAAAGTATGACTTTGCTAGTAAATGCTTTTCATTTAAAAGGCTATGGAACATATAAGTTGGAACATGCACATCAGCACTTTATTTGCTGCATGGTTGGGAAAGAAGGTTGCCCCTTCTAAGATAGTGTCCACTTATGGACGTCCGTTACTCTGTGCCCATAATGGGAGCTGTTTTGTATGCTAAGGGTCTAAAAGAATATAGGACTTGAGGACATTTGAGAGTAGGCCTGGAAAGAAATTTAGTATACACTGTCTCTTTGTATTTTCAAAAGTCAGTCCTAATTTTCATGGTACCCTCTGTCCTTGGCACAACTTTAAGGATGTCTGTGAAAACTAGTATTATTTCATAAACAAGATCAGACTGCAGAAGTGACATGTGCATCTAAGAAGAGGCAACAACCATTTTAGTAAATGTGACTGAAGGCAATATGGATGGGCTAGATAAAAACATTGTTTTTTATCTAGACAACATTTGAAAATGCATTTTTAATTATCTTTAATTAATGGTAACCCTCTTTATGGAGTATGTAAAATGTTGAATCAACTGCTTCATCCAGTGGGAAGTATCAAAGACCGGAATTAGGAGAGGTAGATTTTAACTCCAACTCTCTGGTTTTGGTCAAGTCATTTAACCTCTTTGGGCTTTACTCCTTCATTTATTCATTTATAATTATTTATATACTTATTGCACAAACATTCAGCAAGCTTGTACCATCACCCCCTCCCAATTTTCCTCTTCCTTAGACTGACGGTGTGACTAAGAGCCTCTGCAGCTCTTGTATGTACCACTGAATAGTAAAACCTGCTTTACAAGGGACTTCACAAAAAGGAGAATCCTGAGCTACTTTTGAAGGATTAGAGGAATACAGTTTGGATAATGGAAAAAATGTTGATTTGGACTTAGAAAAGGCAGGTACAAATTATGAGGCCAGCCAGAGATCTAGGACGCCTTGAACTGTGCCTGAAGAGTCAACAGTAACCAAAGTTAGAAAAGAGCTAAAGAAGTGAAATTGACTAATATGAGACCTCATGGCGAAGGCAGTAAATCTGTTCCAGAGAAGAACACAGGGCACACATGGGGGCTCTGGACAGCCTTAATTTTAGTCTTAGGTGAATCTAACTAGACTGGTAAAATGACTAGAGATAAAATGGTAGAAAATGATTTTATTACCATAAAAACAAAAACAAGGCCATATGACTAGGTTACTTAATTTGCCTTCACAGTATTTTCATGTCACAGTAACATTTCCAGACAGGTCATTGCTAAACATCTGATACTATGTGGGATTTTCTTTTCTAATGAAACAGAATATAACATTATTACTTTTTTCACATCCAACATGTAACTTTAACCATGTATCTTTTTTTCCCACAGTTTGTTGTTTTTATCTCTTGTTTTGTGTGCCCTCTACCTGTCTGAATTCCCCATCCCCCTCAGGATAAAAAGCCTGAGGTGTTCCTATAAGCACCATGAAATATTCCCCATTATTTTAAGTTTGAAAATGCCACAGAAATGTTAAGTGAAATTCGCCATACTCCTCTTATACAACACGTTTGACCTCTAGATACCCTAAGAGCTTCATCCTCCAATGCTTTTAATGCTAATCCTTGCAGAGACAAAATTCATTGTTTGAATTACAAGAGTGAGTCTCATTAAGGCTAAAAACCAGTGACTCTGATAGCATAATGGATTAATATGGTGACCTTGCAATTTTAGAGCTTTACTTTCAAGTCTGACTGTGCAGTCAAGTCATTTCAATAGTTAATCAATTGGTTAATACCAGCCTATCAGTGGTTAGGAGATGATTTTGGCTAGTAATACCCTGTAAAGGTTTACACTGAGTACAAGAGTACGTTTATTAACTCCTAAAGCCTTCTTAAATGATCAAGGTAAAATAAACAGGGTTTAATAATTGCTGTGAATGTTGTAATTACTAATGATTGAATAATTTTGACAGACACTGAGCATCAACACCTTGAAACTTATATTATATATACCATGATCATGATATAACATACAAATACATATATAGATAATATATTTCTGTATTTCACTGGTATATGAAGACTGTAAATATAATTAATCATACCTTGAGTAGTGAAGTATGATGCTGACACTGAATTCTCAAATTCTATGCTTTTGGTAGTCTTATGGTCTTCTTTAGGGTGGTATATAATTTTAGGATTATTTTATCCCAGATAAAATAAATGTGTATGTAACTCAGCAGAACATCTGAAAATCGAAAGAATTATTACTTTTTTGCCAGAAACATATTTGTGAAAATTACTCCTTTCCTATTTATTTATTTATTGTAGATGCAAGATATACGAAACCCAGAAGGAACTCAATATAGTTCCCATCCTCAGATGGCAGCGATGAGACCAAGGGGCCAGCCTGCAGACATCAGGCAGCAGCCAGGAATGATGCCACATGGCCAGCTGACTACCATTAACCAGTCACAGCTAAGTGCTCAACTTGGTTTGAATATGGGAGGAAGCAATGTTCCCCACAACTCACCATCTCCGCCTGGAAGCAAGTCTGCAACTCCTTCACCATCTAGCTCAGTGCATGAGGATGAAGGCGATGATACCTCTAAGGTATGAATAAGTTAATTTAGGACCTATGGAAGCATATTCTTAGGCACCTTCTTTAACCTGTGCTGGGTACAAGTTTATATCATCCAAATGAGAAACATTGGTGGGAGACACATGCTTTGTTAATGAAGCATGAGGTTACAAACAAACCAGATTAAACCACCTGCTTGTCCAGTTACACTTTTTAGTCCCTGAGAAATCCTTCAAATATAGATGTGTTAAGTATAAAAGCTGTTTGCTCCCACAAAAGGTCTGGCCTGTATAGTCAATGTACCATTTTAAGAAGGCAGTATCCTGGGGTACAATGAAAGTCTGTGTGTGTGTGTGTGTGTGTGTGTGTGTGTGTGTGTGTGT
>CAUYQU010079703.1:0-27667 GCA_963574635.1 Cheracebus regulus
TCCCCTGGCGGAGGCCGCAGGCTCGCTCGCTAGTCTCTGTGCTCACTGACCTCCACAGCCCGGCGAGCCGCGCCTCTTACTCAGGCGCTCTCCGCAAGCCTGTCCTTCCCCACCCGCCTCCGGCCGACTGCGCCCTTGGGAGGGAAGCCGCCCTGCAGGGCCCAGGCTCGGGCCGGGTTACCATTTCCTTTCTGGAGGTCAGGGCCTCCGCAGAACTCACTTGGACGTTTTTGATGCATGGGGGCTGTATCTCCTGACCACTGTTTATTTATCTATTTATTCACTTCTATCAGTGTGAACGTAGAAACACTATTTTATACTTTGGGTTGTAAACCAATGCTACCTCATTATGTTGCTCAAAGTGGCCCGGCTTTTGCCATCGGAAGCTCTTCTGGCTAACTCCTTATCCCTTTGACATCCCCAACAGTGTGTGTGTGTGTCTGTGTGTGTGTGTGTGTGTGTGTGTGCGCGCGCGCGCGCGCATGCACGTGCTTATGTGTGAGTGTCAGTCCTGTCTTTCTTCCTGGCTCTACAACATGCTCTATGATCAGCTTGCATATTTCTTGTCCGGGTTCCCGATCAGCCGTTTCCCTAAAACTTCCTAACTACTTTATTGGGGATTGGTATTAGAAACCAAGATCTGGGCACTGAGTGTGCTTGTCACCCTGGAGTGTCTTTGCTTCTAGGCCCCCTAGGCCAACAGGACAAAGGTTCATGTGTGTGTATTGATCGTATTATAAGTCACACACAGATGAGTGAACATTTCTCTCTGTACCTGTGAGTGTCTGTATTAAGCGCAGGTAGGTCCATCTTGGTGTCTCCAGCTCTGCCCCATGAATTGCTTTCCTGCCTCTTCCTCCTTCCTGCAGTGAGAAACCTGCCTTTCTCACCCATTGTCCAGTCACCGACACCCATTGTCCAGTCACCGAATGCCTCAGTTCCACTTAAATGCAATCTCATGACACACATTATCAACTAGAGTACACTTATTCTGTGTACTTTTCACCCTTAGTTTTGCAGACTTTTTTCCAAAATTACAGAGTTTTGTATTTGTTCTCCATTTTTGTTTTTAACTTAAAAAAATTCCTATAACTGCTAATTGAAATGTCATTCTAGGTGGATAAGCAAGGTCACTCTTTGTTCTAAACAAACATTACATAATGACATTAAAATAAACTTGTCTTAAAGAAGCGTATATTTTGAGAGGTGAAAGAAAGTAGCCAGAGACTTTGTCAGGACCTGGGGGCTGGATCTGGAATATCCCCCAAACCTCCATAGAGTGTGAAGTGCATTTCTAAGACTAGGTTTTCAGCTTGGACATGAGAAGGCTGAGAGATTTAAACAAAAACTGCTAGGGAAAGAAAAACACAAAAGGTAAAGCAAAGGAAGTTAGAGCAAGGGGACAAGACCTAGAAAGAAGAGAGATAATGTCACTGTGGTTACAAAAATCAACAAATAATAATTGAGTGAATTGAAAGTTATTTTAAAAATGCTTAGCATCGTAAAACAGGTAAAACATCTTAAACTACACAAACAGGAAATTGTAACACAGAACAAAATGACAGACATAAACGCAGAAGAGCATGAAAAGTAGTCTTTCAGAAATCTTGAAATTAAAAAGTAGAGATGGAAAAATTAACATTAACTCAATAAATGCCATCAAAACAAAAATTACTGAATTTGAAGATAATATGAGGAATTCCAATGAAGTAAATGCATTCCTATTGAAATATACCAACTTTTTATCCTTTTTACAATTATGTCTTTTTTCAAAAGTTTAATCATAGTTACTTTTAAGTCTTTCCCTGTTAACTGCTTCTTTCCACATCTAGTCTGTAAACCAAAAACAAAATTTAAAGGCCCCCCAACCATCTGAATGGACCCCTCTTCTTGGCCAAGGGCATTCCAAGGTTAATCTAAAAAGATTTTTCAGACCATGATGGAAGGGAGGGTCAGACATGCCTCATTATACTTCCTTTTGAAATCCAAGAAAGGCTGGCCAGCATTAACATCAACACAGATCTTAAGTCTGATAAGAAACATTTACAACCTGTTCTCTGATGCCTGCTACCTGGAGGCTTCATCTATCTGCATGGTAAAACCTGTATCTCCACGTCTCCTTATTGTAATCCAGACATTCCTTTCTACTGATAATAACTCTCTGAAGCAATTGTCAGTCAGTTTTAAAATCCAACTATGGAAGCTCCCCAGTTCAAGTTGCTCTACCCTTCCAGAATGAACCAATGTACATCTTCCATGTATTTGATTGATGTCTCATGTCTCCCCAGAATGCCTAAAATAAAACAAGGCTATACCCTGATTACTTTGAGAACATGTTCTCAGAATCTATTTGGCTCAGAAATATCCTTTCACATTTTTTAGGGTTCAACTCTTTCTGTGGACAAGTAGTTTTCTAGAGTTTACTGCACAGTGTATTTAACATGTTATAGAAACTATTAATATGTCTCTTGCCTTCCTCTAAGTCTTGTCACTTTTTGGAAGGCACTTGCATTACTGGTGATGCATGTTTGTCCAGTTGTGTTTAGAGAGGATCACTTCTGTTTTGTTCTTTTCTGTGGAGCAGAGCCCTCACCTTGGTGAATAATCCTAATTTCTAGAGAATGTATGCACGATCTTTCTTTTTCTCAGCTGAACACTGAAGCACTAAGCAGTCTCTAGGAGCTCTTGGGTGTTCCCAGCACTCTGGGACATCTTAAATCTCTGTTAACCCTCAGGTCACAGCCTGTCCTTGCAAACCTGCCTCTCTACCCTCAGCCACTGTGCAACTGCAGATGACGATTTCTTCTCATTGCCTCACCCAGCACAGCTGCTGTTTGACTGGGGCTCACTATGCCCCCACCGGGATTTGTAAACTTCCCTTTAGGAGAAAGCTGCAGTAACATGGGTTTTCCCTGGGGATTCCCACCACGTACAGTCAACTGTCTATCTCTGAACAGATCTTTTTCACGTTTTGTTTGCTTTTGTAGTTGTCCATGCAGAGAGGCAGAGACCAGGTCTAATGGCACGCACTTTGTAGTGTTGGAAACTGAGATTCATGTGGGTCATGATGAAGAGGAAAACAAAGCTGGAAGGCTTACAACATTGACTATGGAGACACGTGCCATAGCTATAATAAATATGGCAATGTGCTGTTTGCTCAAAGATAGCTAAAGAGACAGACCTGAACAACAAGGTCTGTAAACAGCCTGTCTGTATTATGCCTCCTGAGTTATACAAAAAATACCAGTGTAATATATTAGAAAAAAGATGGTCTTTTCAACAGAGTCAGGCCCACAGAAAATCCATGTTTTAAAAGCATGAATTGACCTTTTCTTCATTCCATATTGCAAAACATCAAATTAAATGTGATAGTAAGACAAGCAAGCTTCTAGAATAGGGGAATACAGTGGCTCATGCCTGTAATCCCAGCACTTTGGGAGGCCAAGATACCTTTACTTTTTTATTTGTTTATTAAACAAAACATGTTATTCCTTTTGGCAAAGTGCCCTATGAAATAACATATAAAGTCAAGTCTCTAAGATGGGAGTTCATTGTGTCAAGGGTGGCCTGGAGTTCTTTGGGATGCTAGAAATTGAATGTATATTGCTGTGCGTGGTGGTTACATGGTGTGCACATAAGAATGTATTTGTCTGTACTCTGAAGGTTTGTGTTCCATACTGGATATATCACACCTTATTCTAATAATAATTAATGAACAAATAAAGCAGAAAAAATTTGCTTTATAATTTATAATAAACTTTTCCTATTTGTCAATTGCATTCATATCAGTAAATAATTCAATTGTAATCAGACACACAATGTGTGTATTAGGAAGCCATAAAGCAGAACAACATCTGGAAGGAATGTTTTTCATGTCCTCAGAAAACAACAACAAAAAATCATTTCAAACTGCAAATTAATTATCTGAGTTCCTACAAATGAATGATTATCACATCAGAAGAATACAATTGCATATCTTGATACCAAATTAGCTTATTTCCAAATGATATTAATTTTTCTCCTGGAAAGTACACATAAATGAGAATGATGACAGCAAGCAAACCTGTGCACTCAGCTGAGTGAGAGGGGAAGGAAACTCAAACCTCTGGGTGTGTGGGATTGTTTCCCAAGCGGCAAAGCTGGCAGGACACACGCAGGTATGTGGGGGGACGCCTGGAGGAGAATGAAAGCTGGGACCGGGCAGTGGTGCCTGACCCTACACAGTGCTGGTGTAGGGCAAGCTGCTGGTAGAGTAGAAGGTAGAGTACAGCTTTCTTAAAGAGGCAGTGTTACAGCTGTGGTGACCCTATATCATGACTGCTCCTGCAGAGCAGGGCTACCCCATAGACAGAGGGCAGCAGCTCGGGGCAGGACTGCAGTCCTATTCATACCCTCTTCCAATAACATGCAGATCAGGGGCTGGGTTAGGCAGAAATCTCTAGGGAAGGGTGGTCCCTTTGGGGTCCCTGGGCCTTCCCGAGTGTTGACCTGGCGTACGGGTGGACTGCCTTTGGAAAGCTGTTTTTGTCTCAGTCCTGTGTCAGCTGATCCTCAATTTGGTCCTGTGTCCGAGCCCCACCTCTGGAGTTGATCCCACCTCTCATCTCAGCGTCAGCAAGTGTTCATTCCCACTTCCTGCAGGAACTGCGGGGTACTGTGGTAAAGTGTGTACACACTGATTGGAGAAAGGAGGCTGATTAGAAAATGGATGTTTCCAGGATCATGGTGGCTACAGGGAGACCCTCAGCAGCCTCCTCCCCAGAACAGGGCTTGAGAGCGGCAGCCACCTCCAAGGAGACACACCAGGGCTGGAGGCACAAACCCTCGCGAATCAGGTGCGGCTACGAGAAACAAAGTGTCTCAGGATAGAGGGGTCCTGTGTTACATGAATGAGTTTTTCCAACAGGAGTAAGTAGATAAGGAAGCTGATGAGCCGAGAAATCTGGAAATTCTTTCTGTCACTGCCTCTTCATGACTGTGCTTCTCAGAGCAAGTTTAGGAAAATGAAACTTATTTATGTGTGAATTTAAAAAATAAATAAACATAACTTATACGAACATGGTCTAGGACAAGCTTGTTCAATCCACAGGCCACATGCAGCCCAAGATGATTTAAACGTGACCCAATACAAATTCATAAACTTTCTGAAAACATTATGAGATTTTATTGTGATTTTTTATTAGCTTATCAGCTATTATTGGTGTTAATATATTTTATGTGTGGCCCATGACAATTCTTCTTCTTCCAGTGTGCTCAGGGAAGCCAAAAGATTGGACAACTCTGAGTTAGGACAATCTGTAAGAAAGAGAAGTAATGCTCCTTTACATGTTAGAAACATGTCAAAAATTCCACAGAGAAAATGAAAATTATAGTCCAACACTCCAACGTGAATTGAGAAACACATTATTAAAACACAATAAAAGTCAGACATATACAGCACAATGTAGAAATATAAGATCTGAAAGAGGACAGTTTGACAACAGGATGTGAGGTCTGCACAACATGGGAAGGCTAAATGAGGGCTGATGGTCTTAGGAAAAAAGTGTGGATAAAGACATCATCATCTCAGGAATGAAGGCTGAACACAGAGAAGCTCAGGGAAGGGGTGAACCGTCACCACCACCACCAACCTCAGCTGCACAGTAAGTCCTGGGGGCTGGGATGGGAACGATAGATGGACCCAGACAGAAGGGGTCCCAGACAACAGATACACAAGAAAGCAAGCAGGTGCAATGGACAACTAATTTAATTTATTCAAAAAGACAGCCAGTTCGGGGAAATAGAATAACAATGTAATGAAAAATTCAAAATATAGTCTTAAAATAGAAGACTTAGCTTACTGAAAGAGCACACCATCGTCTACTGAGAATTGACAAAAATAATCATGATCATCCATCTCATGGATGTATAAGTAGAAAAATTATGTGACAGTTAAGAAAAAGGCCATTGAGGAGCAGACAAAAAGGTCAAGTAGAATTTGAGGGATGGAAAATGGGTCTTTTGTCAGTTGTTGACAACCACCTTTGATGACAACGGAAGACAGGGAAGGAGCAACTGCAAAGTGCTTGTGGAAAGGTGGTTGTGTTGAGGATCTCACACACAGCTAAAGTACCTTTTAGCTCTAAAGGCCACACTTATAGAGTGATCATCAAACAGGAAACTGAACACTGCTCACAGGAATACCAAAGGTTGCTCACAGTGATACCCAACATTGCTCACAAGAATACTGAACGTTATTCCCAGGAATACCAAGCATTGCTTTCAGGATTACTGAGCATTGTTCACAGGATTACCGAACATTGCTCATGGGAATACTGAGTGTTGCTCACACAAGTCTTTTTGAGAAAACTGCTAGAGAAAGAACTGAAACCACCAGGTGAGGACAGGAGTTTTCTAAGAAGCCAGAATACTGCCAGTGAGCATTAAATAGGCCTAAGGCAAACCTCGAACGAAAGCAAAGGAGAAAATGAGTGGAATTATGACCATTGCTTGGTATTTCCCAACAGTACAGAGATTAGGGAACAAAATTGGGAGAAGAGGTAGCGGAGATGTTTAAGGATGGCTTAGCTTATATATTTATTAATTTGAAAATAATTATTTTCGTGGAATAACAATGCAGTTATAGAAAACACAACAAATATTGTATAATAATGTAAAATTATAACGATTTTTATAATAAATAACAGTACTTAAGTCCTATATAAAATATGAGCAATCAGGACCCAGCATTAAAGTAACAACACATCACAACCAAGTGAGATTTAGTCCAGCAGTGAAAAGATAATTTAATGTTAACAAATTCTTCATATTAATAGAATGAAGAAAAAATCTATCATGATGACGAACATGCACTTAATCACATTTAATGACTGTACGTAGAGAAAATACTCAACAGAGAAGGCTGTGGGTATAACAGAAATGGAATTAAATACATTTGTGTTACACCCAAATAACATCAAGCTTTATGAGTTAAAACTTAAAACATTTCTGATAAAATCATACACAATACAGTCATTTCCAGTATTATCATTATTTAATGAAATACAAAAAGCAGGCAAGAGAGAAAACATGATGTAATTTTTCCATTTAAGGGAATTTATCATGCAGAAATTCTTGCACATGCACTGTGACAGTTAATTTTATGTGTCAACTTGAAGGATATTTTTGAATGAGATTAACATTTATTTATTTTATTTTTGCAGATCACAGAACTTTATTAAGATGGAATCACTGCTAATTACATAGAAGCTACTAGGCAAAGCCAAAATCCACGAGGTTCATACAAATAAAAATCAACACTGGGCACAGTGGCTCACACCTGTAATCCCAACACTTTGGGAGGATGATGCAGGTGGATCATGAAGTCAGGAGTTTGAGTCCAGCCTGATCAACATAGTGAAACCCCGTTTCTACTAAAAATACAAAAAAATAGCCGGGTATAGTGGTGCATGCCTGTAATCCCAGATAACTAGGAGGCTGAAGCAAGATAATTGCTTGAACCTGGAAGGCGGAGATTTCAGTGAGCCAAGATCATGCCATTGCCCTCCAGCCTGGGCAACAGAATGAGATTCTGCCTCAAAAAAAAAAAAAAAAAAAGGAAAATGCCGTATTCAAAACTGTAAGAAAATATCCTCGTGCCCAAGTGATAGGCTGGGTGAATAAGTCTGAACATTTTATTTCAATTTGTTAAAGAACTTGAGGCTGCACAGTGGTCCCTTGCATCCAGGAAGCCAGAGAGCTCCTGCATGCAGTCCTCTCCTGTGTGTGATGCAGGGATGCAGGCTCATCGCGAATGTGTTGTCCTTGTGCAGGGGCCATGCTAATCTTCTCTGTGTCCTTCCAACCTTAGTAAATGTGCTGCTGACGTGAACCCGAAATGAACATTTAAATCAGTAAATGCAGAGTCAGCAGATCGCTCCCCTAATGGGGGTGGGCCTCATCCTATCAGTGAAAATCTTGAATAGAACAAGAGAACATCCTCAGCTGAAGGCCTTCAGAGGACACTGCACTAGTGGCTCCCCCGCAGCCCACGTGGGACATTGCCAACTCCTCAGGATCCACAACCACATGAGCCAATTCCTTGTCATCTCTGTCACCTTTCTATCTATCTGCTTATCATCTATTTCTCTCTACTACCTTTCTATCTACCTACCATCTATCCACCCGTCATCCATCTCTATCATCGATTGATTATCCATCTATCTATTATGTATTATCTATCTTCTATCTACTACCTATCATTTAGCTCTCTACCTATCATTTATCCGCCTGTCATCTATCTCTATCATCCATCTATCATCTATTATCTATGTATTTATGTATGTATGTATGTATCTGTCTACTATTACCTTTCTATCTACCTATCATCTATCCACTTGCCATCCTTCTTTATCATCCATTGATTATCCATCTACCATCTATCTAGTTATCTATCATCTATCTACCCCTTGTCTATTATTTTGCTTTCTATCTACCTATCGTCTGTCCACCTGTCATCTATCTCTATCACCTGTCTATCTGCTGTCTACTCCCTATGATTTAGCTTTCTCTGTCATACATCTATTATCTGTCAGTCATCTACCATCTGTCATCTACATTGCTCTCCCTTTTATCTATCTATCCTCTATTCACATGCATTATTTTCATTCTGTTTCTCAGAGAAATACAAATTAACACACACTAAATGACAGATGTATAGGATTGCATGTTGCTGGATTTCATTAGAAACAACCGAATGCCATCGGTGGGATCTGTAGAGTCAGTCCCTGAAAGCCCAGCATGTGCAGCAGAGGCCCCGGGGTGGGCCGGGCAGGTGCTGCTGGCTGCTGTGCATCTGGCTGGCTGCATTGCGCTGGAGGGGTTGGTGGAGGCTGGAGGCTCCCAGCACAAGCACCGGGCTGGGCTTTCTTCTGTACCTTGGAAGGCAGCTCCACCCAGGCACAGGCACCTGGAGAGGTGGGGGGCACGTGGCCCCTTTCTGAAGGACAGCCCTCTGCCAAGAGGGAACAGGACTCTGGGAAACAGGGCCCAGTTCCTGCCCTTTGGGGCCATAGCTGAGGTATGTGCTGCTGGGTTTCGAGTGGGACAGCTGGGGCTGGTTTCTAGGGTCTACACTGGCAGTTGGTCCATACTGCTGAGTTTTACCAGCTTCCCCCTTCCTGCCCTTCTCTCAGACGCCTCCCAAATACAGTCTGGGCATCCAGTCCCACTTTGATTATGGAACAGTTTAACAGGATCAGTTAAACCGTGTGCAATGTGGGTGTATTGTTAAGTGAAAAGAAGAAATGCCAAACCCAGTATAAATGTGCTGCTTGGGAAGAGATGTACCCAGGCACGCTGTTGTACACTTCTGGAGTTGCTTGAGGAGACTTGGAAAGCAAAAGCATGTGTAAGAAATTAGCTGAGGAGTGGCCAGTCTCTGTGGCTCACACCTGTAATCTCAGCACTTTGGGAGGCTGAGGCGGTGGATCACTTGAGGTCAGGAGTTCAAAACCAGCCTGGCCAACATGATGAAACTCCATCTCTACTAAAAATACAAAAACTAGCCAGGCGTGCTGATAGGCGCCTGTAATCCCAGCTACTTGGGAAGCTGAGGCAGGAGAATCACTTGAACTTGGGAGGCGGAGGTTGCAGTGAGCTGAGATTACGCCACTGCACTCCAGCCTGGTGACAGAGTGAGATTTCATCTCAACAGCAACAAAAATTAACAGACGACAGGGCACAGTGTGTGTGGTGATGCTCCTTTGCTCAGGCTGTGTAAACATGGCAACATGGTACACTCAAACAACACGAATTTATTCTTTCTGGGTTCTAGAGGCTGGAGGTCTAAAGGCAAGGTGCTCCCAGTGTGGGTCTCTCCCCTACTGCTCGGGGCTTGCGGGCAGCTATCCTCTGTCTCTCCACATGGCATTCTTCCTCTGCAGCTGTCTGTGTTCCAATTTCCCCTTTATATAAGACACAGGTTATATTGGATTGGGACCTGCCCATTTTATCTCATTTTACCTTAATCACTGCTGTAAACACCCTGTCTCCAGATGCAGTCACATTCTGCGTCGTTAGGACTTTATGAATTTCAGGTGGTCACAATTCAGTTACAACAGTGGAGATGAAACTATGACTTCTAAATTCTTACCTTTTTATATTTTGATTTTTAAAGCATATATGCATTTCTGGGTAAACTATTACACTTAGGAAATAATATTAACATAGGAAAGGAGCTACTGTGTGCTGTGGAAAGCATGCTTCTCTTTCATTTAGTTTATCTCTTTTCATATCTTTATCAGAAATTCTGAAAACATAACGCTATGGCTGGAAGTCATTCTTCTGGTTGAATTTCCCAAGTGATGACCAAGAGATGGTCAGAGTGGCCTGAGCTTGCTGTCCCCAACCTCTCTTCCAGAGCCATCATCCCAAACCAGCAGTGGCCACCATCGCTATGCTTCTGTCAGAGGCTTCCTCTCGCTCCAGGAGTTCACTGGGCTCAGGAGAGAGAACACACACAGTATTTTCAGCACATCTCTAGTCCTCAGGATAACAGGGCAGCGGCTAATGTCTGTGGTCTCTTGTTTTTACTTCTGTTTGATTGCAATTCAGAGACCAAAGAGTTCCCAAAAGCTATAAACACCCTTGTGGACAGAAAAGGGCTGCTATGTCAGGAAGGGTGATAAAGCCTGATCATCTTGTGGAAATTGTTTTTCTGCTACATTGTGGGGACAGGAAGGAAATCCTGTGTCTGGAGCTCAAGGGGTCCTCTAGGATCCTCTCATTGGCTGCTTCACTCCCAGGGATCCCTGTCAACAGGCGATTGTAGTGGCTGCTGTGTGACTCAGACACCGTAGCCAGAGCCTCATCCCTCCTGGAATATGTTGATCTTACTGACCCTACTGGCAAACAATAAAGACCAACGTACCGGCTGCCTGAGCGAGAGACCTAGAACAGCAGAGACGGCTGAGAAGGAAAAAGAATTGCAAGTATGGAGTCAGAGCCAGGGCAGTGGGAAGGATCATGTATATTCTGTCAATAATCCTCTTTCATTGTCTTTTTAGCTAAAGTAATGGTAACTTTCTGCCTCTTTAAAGAATCAATAGCAGGACAGAGTGAATGTCATGTAGGGCATAGCTTCTCTGCCTGCAGACCTCCTTGCTTTGTTGGTTTCCACCCTTTGCACGGAACCTGCAGTCCTGCCAGAAGGATCTCTCTGGCTGCAGGACATCCTTGGCCTGCCAAAAGTTCCACAGAGCTACAGGCCCAGATGCAGGCCTCACAAATGACAGATGGAACTTAATAGAAAATCACTTCCACTCCCTTGCCCCTACAGTAAGTCACAAGAGAGCTTAGCTCTGGGGGTTATTAACCTATGCGAAAGGCCATGAAGGAGCGCCCCAGGGCTCTGAAGCCACCTGTGTCATGATCGGATGGTGGCTGCATGAGTGAACTCATGAGGCACAATTCCTCCAGCTCCACAGTGAAGATTTTGCAGCTTTCCTGCATGTATGTTATACTCAACCATCTTAAATTTTTAAAATATAGGTAGGATTCTAATTCATAATATCGTAATTGGCTAAACCCAAAGGTTTTTCTCGTCATGTGCATGGAATCCTGTGGAAATAAATGCATGGAAAATAAAGGGGCACCTTTATAATATAAGCAGAACTAAAGTGGAATTCACTTCTGGCAGTGTGTGATGGCGGGGACCCAGTGGAGGATGAGATTTAGGGGGAGAAGAGCAGATCACTCCGAATATGCTTCAAAAGATCTTCAATGGAGGGGACCCTGATCCCACTCAAGAACAAGGCATAAAGGTGGAGAAATGTTAGTAGTCATCAACCTAGGCCCATATCAGAAGGTTCACTCGCTAGCTGGGTTATTTAGGGTTATAGAGATTGGTAACAAGGGTATAGGGCTATCCTGTATATCCATGTATTATATAGGATTATGGAGATTGTTAACGGGGATATAGGGTTATCCTACATGTCTGTCTATTAATTAGGGTTATGGAGATCAGTAACAGGGATATAGGGTTATCCTACATGTCCATCTGTTATTTAGGGCTATGGAGATCCGTAATGGGGATATAGAGTTATCTTACCTGTCTATCTATTTTTTAGGGTTATGGAGATCACTAACTCAGGACTCACCAAGACAATGTGAAAAGAAAGTCCTCTTAGAGCTAGTGAAAGACAGTATGAGCATGTTTTGGACTCTACACATCTAAATATTCCCATATATATAAAGGGTGTGCATATAAAGTGTGTACGCACATGCCTGGGACAGTTCTAGTAATGAGATCATTACTTGATGATTGTTTGGAAACTTACCTGGGCTTCAGATTATGGCAGCTTATGAGCTTCTGGCATTTTAACTTAATTAACAAAACCATGAAAGGGGATCTGAAGAGAGACCCAGGAGGACGTCCCAACTCTATATTCTGCTTTCTCCACTACCATCTCATACAATCAGTCATGCAGAATGAATCCTACTCCAAAAATTTCCATATGTGCCTTTATGGAAATAAATCTTGCTTCTCAAGGAAAAAGATAAAGTACTTCATTTCTTTTTTAAAGTTGCACATTTAGTAAAATGCTTTTTCACAATGGGCCGTCAATAAACGCTTGCCCCAGTGACCTGTGTGGCTTCTCTCAGCTGGTGAAGGCCAACTCATAGCTCCCTTTTCTATTCGAGAGCTAGTCAGAGATCAAATCTCATATGTAAATGAAGTATTAGCTTCAAAACGTCAGGGGTTAAAATACACTTAATTAGATGCTTTGCTAAATTTCAAAACCTTAATGCTATCTGTTCCTTGTGAAAATAAAAGAAGAAACAGATAATTAGAAAATAGATTAATATGTCATACTTTAAGATGCTAAAATTACCACCAGTTTGTAATAACTGTAAAGGACAAGAAAAGTCACATACATTTATAATTTTTAGCTTGCTCTGAGGTCAAAACTTCATGATTATCATTATTATTATCATTATTTTGAGACGGAATTTTGCTCTGTTGCCCAGGCTGGAATGCAGTGGCTTGATCGTGGCTCACTGCAATCTCCACCTCCCAGGTTCAAACAATTCTCCTGCCTCAACCTCCCTAGCAGCTGGGACTACAGGTGCATACCACCACACACAGCTAATTTTTGTAGTTTTTTAGTGACGACGGGGATTCATCTTGTTGGCCAGGCTGCTCTTGAACTCCTGACCTCATGATCTGCCCTCCTCAGCCTCTCAAAGTGCTGGGATTACAGGCATGAGTCACTGCGCCTGGTCCCTAATATTATTATTATTATCATTATTTTGAGACATAGTTTTGCTCTGTTGCCCAGGCTGGAGCACAGTGGCACGAACTTGGCTCACTTCAACCTCCTCCTCCAGGGTTCAAGTGATTCTCCCACCTCAGCCTCCCAAGTAGCTGAGATTACAGGTATCCACCATCATTCTCAGTTAATTTTTGTATTTCTGTAGAGATAGTGTTTATCATGTTGGCCAGGCTGGTCTTGAACTCCTGGCCTCAGGTGATCTGCCTGCCTTGGCCTTCCGAAATGCTGGGATTACAGGATTGAGCCACCACTCCTGTAATTAGTTATTCTTAAATGTCTCATAGAGCATACATAAAATATTAAAGACAAAATTCTTTTTGAAAAGTTAAAATGATTGGTATTATTCTTAGTATTATTAATGAAACAATTTATTAATGATATTAAAATGATATATAAGATTTGTAATGTCTAGAAATAGCTTAGGGCAATGTTTATATATTGATTTCCTATGATGTTTTATCTTTTTCATTATTAAGGTTTACAATGATGATTGAAAATCCTGATTTACTTTAAGAAAATTTCATGGTTGACAAAATGTTACCCCAGAATATGTACTTCTTGAGTAAATTACAATTTAAAAACATATATATAAACTCTATACATATATGTGTGCATTTTATTGTTTCTTCTTTACATCTAAAAAAAATTATATTAATTTACTATTGTAAATTTTTTCCTATCAATGTAGAAAGCCAAGAAAATGTACAGTACTTGTGTACAGTACTTCTCAGTGTTGCTATAAAAAATAAATTATCCTGAAATCTCACTGATGCAGACACAAGGTGTTACTGCTTACATGGACCAAATAAGAGAGAAATACAAGAACCTTATTTCAAAATGAACCTAATCCTCAGTAAAAATGAAATACAAAACTAAAGCCTCCATAGTAATTCAAAAAATTTGTTTTGACCAATGATTATACATTTTAATTAAAGAATTATAAGTTTTTGCATTACAGGTATACATGCAGGCTATGCACTCAAGGACTTATTTTGTTTCCAATACTCACTCATTGAAAAATTCTAAAAATGATCATAAATCTATCAGTAGGTGGAAAGGGGGCTGGTTTATATTTTTTAACTCATTTTGGTGACTCCTCAGGAGAAGATATTCACCATATGTCCAGTCTCCATGAAAAGCAAACCGTTGCTTATCTTCTGTTTTATAAAATTGTGTTTGGCAGATAGAAAACAAAACAAAACAAAACAAAAGACATTCCCAAAGCAAACCAATCCAAAAGTAAACAAAACATAACAGAGCAAAATAATACAAATCCTAGCTGCAGACCAGGTAGGAGTGCTGCATAATAAGCCATGGAGATGGATGGTTAGTGAACAGAATTTGAGGGAGCTTTATTTTTTCTATGGGAAATGATTTGGGCCAAATGCACCAGATTCCAGCCAACTGTCCCCAGATTCTATCATTTTCCCAACAGCACCTGGCCCGGGATTGGCTGCCACAGCCAAAGCTTATAACTCTAAAACAGAAACAATTTCTACAAGGACAAAGCAAGTGCCCAAAGGGTGGGGAGATTGATTGTTTAAAAAAAGATTTTAATAATACTTCTCCAGCTCTTCACATAAAATCGTTTAAAAAGATTTTAATAATACTTCTCCAGCTCTTCACATAATTGTAGCCTTGCTATCCATGCCTCTATAGTTAAGCAAATGTTGAATTTGTAAGGGGAGGCTTTCTAAAGCCCAGTGGGGTGTTTTATCATCCCAGATGTAGCCCCACAATCATGCCTATTCCTCATTACTGTTCATACATACAGAAAAGCGATGTTGCACCAGATCTGAAGATGTCATTACAGAGCAAATGACATTAATTATCACCTGATAAAGTGTTCCCAAATAGTGCAGAATTGTATACTTTATAAATTGCATCTCCTAAAATTGAGTTACCGACCACATATGTCCAGTCAAATGAAATGTCATAGTGTATCTGTATTAACAGTTCAACGTTTAACTTTGTAGTTTGCTCAGCTCTGTATAAATTTCAAAAGGACATGCCGATTTTAAATAATAAAAGAATTTCACTCAAATGATTACAAGTATGTCTTGTACTTTCTCTTTCCCTCTATTTCCTCAAACTGCAATTGATAATATTCAGAAAATCACTGTGTGTGCAGGAATACCAGAAAAACACTATGAACCATCAAACCAAGAGTATGTAATCTCAATATGGGGAGGATGGTAGAGATGCTGAAAACACGTTCAGTCTTATAACAGGAAATCCTGTGCCTGTGATATGGTTTGGATCTATGTCCCCCTCCAAATCTCATGTTGAATTGAAATTCCCAGTGTTGGAGGTGGGGCCTGGTGGGAAGTGATTGGCTCACAGGGGTGATTTCTAATGATTTAGCACCTTCCCCCTAGTGCTGTCCATTCTCACAAGTTCTCACAAGATCTCATTGTTTAAAATGTGTGGCACCTTCTCCTTTGCTCCCTCCCTCCTGCTGGCCATGTGCCTGCCATGACTGTAAGTTTCCTGAGGCTTCCCCTGCCATGCCTTCTGTATAGTCTGTGGAATTCTGAGTCAGTTAAACCTCTTTTCTTCATAAGTTACCCAGTCTCAGATAGTGCTTTATAGCAATGTGAAAACAGACTAATTCACCCTGCCATAAATATTCTCCTGGGAACATAGAATGAAAACACTCCAAATTTCATTGCTTTAGCAATGAAGTCGTCCTTAAAGGAACAGAGCACAGGACACAAGCACCTTGGGAGGGCTCCAGTCTCCTGTCCTAACATACTCACCCATTTCAGCACTTTCAGAATGGGAAAAAATGTCTTTAGGGCACAGTTTATATCCTTGTCAAAGACTGAGAAAGTCTGTCAGTATGGTGCATGTCCTGTGTAAGTTGAAAATTTGTGAGACAGAAATTGTATGTTTGGTGAGTTAAAGTCCAAATCTCCTTTTATCATATTGCATATAGAACATTCATTCAGTGCAAGAAAATCATCAAATCCCTAGGTTTGGGTCATAAACATTAACAGAAAGGCACCATCTGGTCCTGAAGGAACTAATGGGATGGCTTTGTCAAGAAGTGGGACATCAGCTGCAGTGACAAAAATCCCCATGTCTCAGTGGACTCATGACAGAAGTGTATTTCCCTGTCATGGTGCACGTCCATATGGGTTGATGAAGACATTTAGCTCATTAAAGACACTTAGGGACCGTGACTGGGGACCATCTCAAGACATGGTTTTCATTGTCCAGCAGGAGAAAAAATATAATATGGAAAGTCTTTCCTAGCACTTTAAGTGCCCCTTTGGAAAGGACATCTCTCATGCTTGCTCACATTTAACTGGAAAAGCAAGTCACATGGCTGCACCCAACTTCAGAGGTGGCAGAGTAGACATAAAGTTGTCAGGAGCCCCAACAAGAAGAGACGCCAACATTGGTTTCTAGGCCAACTGCAGAGGGCTCTCCCCTCCCCTGCACTCCTCCCTTCCTCTCCCTTCCTCTCCCCTCCCTTCCGCCCTTCCTTCTCTATCTCCTCCTTCCCTTTCAAGCTACAAAGGACACATACTTTTAAAAGTCAAAATATAAAAGTGAGAACATAAATAGAAAAACTGAAATCATTTGTAACAGACAGTGTCCTGGACACAGATACCCTCTACTTACTGGAGTCTGTCCTGAGGGCAAGTTTTACCAACTGCATGCCTTTACTGTTTTCACAAGCTGTGATTGTGAAATATGAATTTGAAAAGAAAAAAACATTCAAGTACTTAGGCCTGAAAGATTATTTCAGGGACTACCTGTAAATATGTATTGCTATTGGTCGGATTCTGTAATCCATTTCTTTGGGGAGTTGATTCTGGCATCACCCTCATTTTCGTTACTCCTCTTCGGGAAGGCTCTGTGTCCATGGCTGCCCCATGATTGCCGTGCTCACCACAGCCTCTGCAAGGCTACACGACCCACAGGCACCACTTCGTATCCTAGCCAGGCCTTTCCGAATCAGGTTCTCAGTCTTCTTCAAAGCCTCCATTTACTATCTGATAAGAGTATAAAAACCATGTTTGCATTTGAATCTGCAATGGCTGTGAAAAACCATTTAACTCTGTTCAGAACATGAGGTTATGGTTTAAGACAATCTAGCCCTGTAAATGTTCAAAACCGTAAGTCTCACTAAGCCATTTACTCAGACAGACTGTGGGAGGTTAATCACCAATAAACTGATGGCATCCAGTGCCTCCACTGGGAAAGAGGAAAGTGTAGAGATGAAGAGCTGTTTTTTCAAACTCTTAGAGGAAAAAAAAATTTGAAAGACCAGAGTCCTAGAAAATAGAAGAGTACTCAGCAGAAAATAATTTATCTAAGAGTAAAAAATTGAACCTGTGACATTAAGAATTCTGTTTCTTAGTAACAGTGACTAGGAAGGTTGTGCTGGTGTTATGTGTCAACACGAGTACTCTTTCAAAAACCACTAAGAATAAAATGAGCTAGAAGCAAGTTAGATTCATTTGAGTGGGATTGAAAGGATATAATGCATGTTTTGTTAATGAAGAACTTGGGGGAGAAAGTGGAGAAGAATGGAAAGGAGGTTGAGTGTGTGTCTCATAAGTATAAATACTGATTTCAGAGTTACAGGTGTGCATAGGGGAGCCATATTCTGCAAGCCCTGAAAGCAGAAGGCGGGCACGATCGAGCATAAGAGGATATAATGGACTGATGTTAAAAAATAACAGGTAATAAGTAAATGCAGGTAATAGAATAATAAATG
Source organism: Cheracebus regulus (assembly GCA_963574635.1). Lineage (NCBI taxonomy): Eukaryota > Metazoa > Chordata > Mammalia > Primates > Pitheciidae > Cheracebus > Cheracebus regulus. The sequence goes on from CAUYQU010079703.1 coordinate 18,046, forward strand.
TGTATAGACAGCAAGCTAGGAGGAGATGTTGCCATAGAAACAGAACTTAAGAAAAGAAAGCGTTGGTAACTCCTCTTGAGAATGGTAGAATGATTAGGCTGAAAAGTGTGCAGGTCACTAAATGCAGCCATCTTCATTTTGCCACCCGTATTTCCTACACCTCCCGATAGCAGCACAGACCTCCCACACAGACGCTGTCACAGGAGAAGGAATTAACAGCAACATAAAATAGAAGAGAAGAAAGGGAAAACCATGGCACATGGATGAATGCAAAGAGAGAGAAAAATTTATACTGAAACAACTTTATGTCTGTAAACTTAAGAACTGCTACCTAATTTTTAGTAGAATCATAATTTTATTATTAAATGGCATATACTCACTGTAGATATTCAAGCAAGGCAGATGATAGAAGCAAGACACAATATATTATCCCCAAATATAATACCAGAAGTTTTATTAAGTAATTTTTATTAGGTAACTATTAATCAAGCAAATCTGTGTGTGTTTGTCTGTGTGTGAGTTGTGTGTGTGTGTCGTGCGTGTGTGTTTGTGTGCTTGAGTTTGGTAAATCAAAATTTAAAGGCAGGTAGATAAATGGTACAAGAAACAAAGGAAGAGCCATTCTTCAATAAAAAAAGGAATTGGAATCTACATTGTATTTTAATATTTGATTTTAATTTTACTCAGATTCTACACTAGGACAAAACTTAACAACTGAAAGCATAATTGAACGTTAAGGAAGTGTTTCTTCCCAACGAGATATTTCCTGAGTGGCCGTTCTGAGGACAGAAGGAAGTGTCAGGAAGAACAGAAAGATGATGGCCAGGCATGGTGGGTAACTGTCACCCCAGAACTTTGGGAGGCCAAGGCAGGCAGACTACTTGAGCCCAGAAGTTCAAGGACAGCTTGGGCAACAAAGAGAGATTTCGTCTGTACAAAAAAAAAAAAAAAAAATAGCCTGGTGTGGCTGTGCACACCTGTGGTCCCAGCTACTTGGGAGGCTGAAGTGAGAGGATGGCTTGAACCCAGGAGGCTGAGGCTGTACTCCAGCCTGGCTGACAGAGCAAGCCCTGGCTCAAAAAAGTAAAAAAAAAAAAAAAAAAAAAAAAAAAGCGTGAGTTACATGCATTGTAGTTATTAGTTTCTCTACGTGTGTGATCATTGTTATGGAAATTCAGGACATTCAACACCCAAACCTTTCTTCCCTCCTCTGTAAATCCTGAAATCTTGGTTCTATTATTTTGTTTACATTGTCAACATGTATGAAGTCTCTGTTATTTCTATGACCAAGACGACCTTAATTATCCAGGACAGCCTTATGTTTACAAGCTCAATATTCATCTCTTTATCACAGTTTCCTCCAACCTGAACTTGAGTTATTCACTGAGTTTAATCGGCTGGGGTTTATCATTGGGTTGGAGCTTCCAGGTGTAATTTGTGCACCTTTGCCTGGGATTCTCTGCAGTGGAGAGTGGCTGCCTGCTTTGCTGACACTTTGAGCCTGGATGAAAATCTAGCTGGATGCAATGTCCCTGCACTGTCATGTTTATTCCTCAGAATTACGTCGGGGCGGATCCAGTCTTCTGGCATAGACTGCTTCTGGGAAACGTCAGACCTAAACCAACCCACCCCTCACATGCCAACACCACAGCCTAATGGAAATTTAGACAGTTCATTCATTTACTAGATTAGCCAACAAAAGAACACTGCAGTCCCAGCCGCTGAAACAGCGGAAATGTATTGTCTCACAGTCCTGGAGGCTGGAAGTCTGAGATCAAGGGCTGGGCAGGGCTGGATCATCCCAAGGTGTCTCCTTGCCTTCCAGATGGCAAGATGTCCCTGTGTCCTCAGAGGGTCATCCCTTTGCAAGTGTCTGTGCCCTAATCTCCTGTTTTTATAAGGACACCAGTCACATTGGATTAGGGCCACCCAATAGCCTCATTTTACTTCCTCTTTCAAGACTCTATCTCTGTATAGGGTCTCTGAATGCAGTCATGTTCTGAGGTGCTAGAGATTAGAGCTTCAATATTTACACTTTGGGGGACACAGTTCTGCCTGTAACAAGGAGTGCATGCAATTGCCAAAGGGTCCTGAACTTAGTGAGCAGGGAAGGACGTCTTCTGTGATGAGTTTCTCTGTCTGGAGCCTTGTCTGATCCATCTACTGCAGCATGTGGTTGGAGCTTACAGAAGATTCCCCCACTCCCAGGCACCTGCTCACCGAGGGCACATTCCTCCACTCCCAGGCACCTGCTCCCTCAGGGCACATCCCTCCACTCCCAGGCACCTGCTCACCCAGAGCACACTCCTCCACTCCCAGGCACCTGAACGCCCAGGACACATTCCTCCACTCCCAGGCACCTGAACGCCCAGGACACATTCCTCCACTCCCAGGCACCTGCTCACCCAGGGCACTTTCCTCCACTCCCAGGCACCTGAACGCCCAGGACACATTCCTCCACTCCCAGGCACCTGCTCCCCCAGGGCACATCCCTCCACTCTCAGGCACCTGCTCACCGAGGGCACATTCCTCCACTCCCAGGCACCTGCTCATCGAGGGCACATTCCTCCACTCCCAGGCACCTGCTCGCCCAGAGCACACTCCTCCACTCCCAGGCACCTGAACGCCCAGGGCACATTCCTCCACTCCCAGGCACCTGCTCCCCCAGGGCACATTCCTCTACTCTCAGGCACCTGAATGCCCAGGGCACATTCCTCCACCCCAGGCACCTGCGAACCCACGGCCACTTCCTCCACTCCCAAGCACCTGCTCGCCCAGAGCACATGTCTCCACTCCCAGGCACCTGCTCACTCAGGGCACATTCCTCCACTCCCAGGCACTTGCACACCCAGGGCACATTCCTCCACTCCCAGGTACCTGCTCGCCCAGGGCACATTCCTCCACTCCCAGGTACCTGCTCACCCAGGGTTTCTGTCTTTCTCCTTGCTGGCAGCGCCTCCCATTCTTTGCAATTTTATTGATTGGATCTGCCATGGTGATCTTTAGGGCGTGCATGTGACTCTATGTGTTGTTTCATCATGTCATTTTTTAAATCTCTTGCCAACCTAACTGCATCGTAATATTATATTTTTATCTACCATGTACTGTGCTTGTGGATTTCATTCTAATTCTTGTTTTATTTTTTTCTGTTTTATATAATGAATTAATTTATTTTGCCTGCTTTCATTTTTTTTCTTTGATTGTGTTTCTTTTCCTATAGTACACTCATGAAATTGACAAACCACAGTTTTCATATTTCCGAGCTTGGGCAGCTCTGTTCAGACCATCTTCACCATCCTGCTTCAAGATTCATTTCATGTAGGCAACGTTGTCTGAAGTCCCGAAGGCCTTGAGATGTGTTGCCCATGGCTTCAGCCATTTGTTCAATTTAGTCGGAAGCCGTGGACGCTTCAGATCAGCCAGAGAGCGCCCCTCCCACGAACCCTCACCCTCTGGGTCCCTCTCCCTCTGTCACTGTTACACCTCATCGGAGAGCGGAAAGGAGGACACTCAGGTCTTCTCAGATTTGGGTCCATTTACATAAACTCTCAGATTATTTTTACTATCTAAGGACTACATGGGCTTTTATTTTTTCTTTGATTTACACCAGTCTTAATTTCATTAGTGAGTTTTGGAGAAAATGTCTTGTTTTGTACCTTTATTTCAACTTCATTCTGAGAAACAAATAAATTACTATATTCCATCCTGTTTACATATACCATTTATTCCTCACAATGATTATATTTTATAGATATTATTGCTATTACTATTTTGATTTAGCGAATAAAAATAAGCCTTGTGGATTTTCAATAACTTACTCAAAGACAATTGTGAGGTAAATGAAAAAAAAAAATAAAAACCTGGGTACTATTTTGTTCTAAAACTTCTGAACTTAACCACTACATTAAGAGCATTCTATCTGAAACAACTGAATTTAAATATATGGTGCTTTCTATTGTACATTGGAAGAATTTCTAGTGGATGCAATAAAGTTGTTTTCTTTCTCAGGTAGTAAAGGGTAGTGTTATCAGAATACTGATACTAATGTTATTTATAATAGTAGTAGCTGTACTCCATTTATTAAAATAATGATTCCATGTGGCAGAACTTGGATTGAACTTTTTTTATATAAATAGATGTTTCATGACTCAAATTTACAACTAAAAATAATAAAATGTTATAGTCATAATGACACCAATTTAATACACATTTTAGAATATAAAATTTCACATTGGGACAAGAAATAGATTTAATAGATATACAAAATTCCTTAATGGAGTGAGGGTTTTTTTTTTACATTTTCTTAAATTACTCTAAAGATAGTAGGAAATCATTAATTTTATAATTATGAAAAACAAAATCTTATTTTATAACTTTACACAGCATGCTCAAATTATCATTTGTATATAAATTTACAATTTTGTTTTATATTCTTTTTATTTGCTGCATAAAAATTGTACAGGTAGGTTTTAAAAAGGTTTAATTCACTAATTAATTAAAATTTACAAATCACATTAAAACTAATCTTATTTAGTTATTGTGCTACACACACACAGACACGATAGCTTATGAAACCACTTGTTAGTTCCTACAGACATGTTCCTGAGTTTCAAAATAGAAAAATTATAATGCACTTGCAATTTTCCTGTTACAGATTGACTAACACGGGATTCAAATAATTTTTATTTTTTGTTCTGTGAATGCTTAGGCCTCTGCATCAGCTGTCTTGCTCTGTTCCCCAGGCCAGGCTCAGGCACACACCCTTGTGCTGCTGCCTGTCGTCTGCACAAGTGTTCTAGGCTGACCTCCTCTGAGCCCATCCAGCTGGGCTCCTTGTGGTCCCTCTTCCTGCAACCAGCTAACCGGTAGGAAGGGTTATCAGCAGAGGCAAGGCCCACGTGAGAGCAGGAGAGCAGAAGAGAATGGCCTCCAGAGGCTGGGTGTGGAAGCGACATAGGGACACTCACAACCATTCTGTTGTCAAAGCAAGTCCAAGCCTGATTCACAGGTGAGAAAACAGAATCCCCCATGGGGCTGGAGGAGCTGCTCCCATTGGAAAGGGTTCATCGATTATGGCTATCAATGCAATTGATCTACTATCATCCACCTCCGGCTTTAACTACTCACTTTCTGCGTTGTAGTCATATGCTTCCTAGACCTTCAGAAGTCCCATTTAATTACTGTATCAGGAGGAAGTTTTGAGATCCTACCATCACCACTGGCCACCTCTGTGGGGGAGAACAAGCTGATCTTAGCAGTGGCTGAGCTCTGGGATGCAGCCACCTCGAACGTACAGTGCGAGGTGAGACAAAATAACTACAATAAGGGCCTCCACAGAAAGAAGCACTTGGAAGGATGGAGAACGGAAGCACAGAGCGGTCACTGGTCCTGAGGGATTCTGAAATCCACAGGGCAAATGCTGGCACATCCCAGAGAGAGCATTGCACTTTGATGAGGACCCCATTGACCCCCAGTCCATTGGTCTGCACAGCTCCAAAGTTCACACTCGGAGATGTCCTTTCCTCTCCATCACCTTACGTGGTGTCTGGATTTCTAAAGAAAGGAGCCACGTCAGCGGCTGGGTAGCCTGCCCTCTACCCCAAGATAATCTGGAAGCCTGCAGTTCTTTGTATTCGGGGCAATTTCGGTGCCTTTCAGTCCATGCCATTGTCCCGCGAGCCTGTGCAAGTCCCATGAAAATCCTGCAGACTTCTTTGTATTTGATTCCATTCCAATCCACCTGAAAACAGACAAACTCATAATTCGTATCTAGACAGACTTCCCTCTCTAGACTTATCTGTGCTCCTTTGGTTGTGTCAGGCTTCTGGGGACATCCCTTTGAAGTTTTTTGTGTGTAGCTGAAAGTGTCTATTAGGCACTGCCTCAAACCTGACAGAGCCCGTCACACAGGGTCATGCAGCCACATCATTGATTTTGTCTGTGCCTCCAGGCTATAGATTATTTTGAGAGTCATTTGCTTGCTGGAGAGGGATGAAAGATCAGAAACGGTTTTATTTTCCAATCCCAGAGGACCAGCTGATCTCTATCCCCTCTAAATTCTGATACAAACTGGGCAATGTTTTACATCACTCATCTTTTTTTACTTTTGAAACCTTGTAATAAAGAGTCGAGATCAGGTAGCTGGCACTTTCAGTATTAGGGCTGGAGATCTCATCGATCACATCTGAAAGTTCATCGGTACATTTTTGTCCTCCTGTTCTTTGCCAATGAGAGAACTGTGATCATTTCTCGGCCACCTAACGTGATTCACTTTTTTTTTTTTTTTTGCCTCCAGTGACAATTTTCTCAGTATTTTTCCTCAACAATTTTCAGTGATTTGTGCGCAATTTTCTCACGTCCCCATCTCCAGTCCAGAGGCCAGTGCTACACAGCAAAGGGTTTTGTTATGTCAAATTCGTGTTCTTTAGAACCAACCTCCGTGTCCCTTCACCAAGGTCACGAGGCACAAGCCTTCACTAGTATAAACAATCAACATCCATGGTGCCTCTCAGGTGTAGGAGTTGGCTTTGCAACTCTGCCCCTCTGGGCTGGAAACAGCTGATATTAAAGGTCATTTTTCACTTGTGAGCTTCAGAGAGCTTGAGACTCTGGACTCTGACTTGAGGTAATCAATCACCAAGAAATGCCACAGTGTCCCAGGTGAGCTGTGCCTACCCCTGCTCCCGCCGTTGCAACAAAGCAGCTCTGACTTTGCAGTCGGGGTGTGGAGGACTCCAGATGTTCTCTGTAACTGTAAACCCCGCTCTGTTCTGTTTCCATTGCTCAAAAACACGCAATAGCCTTTGGTTGAGCAGTATGTTTTCCGACCCATACTGCTGAACCAAATGAGCAGTAATGTCTTTACTAGACATTACATAGATTTACATTAAATCTAATGTCTTTAGATTTAAATGATTACTTTTAATCGTTTTTAAATCCGGCTTCGGAAGATGCTCTTATCATTCTCATGGACGCTCTCTATCCCGTCACTTTAGCCCGACTCTTCCACTTACATTCCCGATTCTGTTTTTAACGTGACAGATTTCAGGTGCTTCTTTCGCAAGTGTCTACTGTTCTGAAAGTGTGTCTTATTTCACATTTGTGTGAAAATGTCCTTTTTCCTGTGAAACTATGAAGAACACTTTAACGTATTCTAAAATTCTAAGAGTACAATTCTGCAGTCTCAGAGTTGTACAAAAACGAGTTTGCTCCTTGGTAGCAGTTACTATTTCAATCGTAAAAAACACAAAATGTGTATAGGACTTTATGTTTACAAGTCATTGAACTAAAATCTTCACAGTGATTCAAGCTTCACAAAACTGTGGAGTAAATGTTGCTATCAAAGTTCCTGTGTCTGATGCTAACGTGGCCATTTCCTTGCAGACAATTTATTTTCTCTATTTGGAAACTTGTTTAATTCTTCATTCTTAGAATTAAGGTTTTTACTAGCATGTGTGTATCTCTTTACTTTTTGAACCTCCCCTAGACTCAGCGATCCCTTTTGAGATGGAAAACTGAGTGTATTTTTATTTTAGAAGCATGTTCTTTCCTGACGTCTTTGATCACTTTCTCTATTATTCCCTTCTCATCCGGACTTCCTACGGAGAGTGGACATGCAATAGTTCTGTTTTCTTTTATGGCTCGTAGGTTTTCTCTCATAATATCCATTTTATTTAAAAGTTTTCTCTGGGTCATAGACCAGTTTGCCAGCACAGCCTCCTGAGTCACGGCATAAAGTCTCACTAGGGTCCTTGTGTGAGGCACAACACTCAGCGACCTGATACAGTGACTGTGTCTTTGCTTCCAGTTATTCATGTTTCAGAGTTCTCCACTTCTTCAAAATCACTTCTTATAGTTTTAACTGTACACATCCTTTTTATCCGGTGGAAAATATGCATTCAAGACTTCTCTTTATGGTTCATGTCGGTGGAGGAGGCAGAATCGTTTGACCTCTCTCACTCTAGATGTTCGTTGACTTAAACATCCACTGGCTTCCCTGTACGTGCTGGTGCTTATGACAGACAGGGAGCAGCTGTGTCCGCGCCGCGAGCAGGTGCAAGTCTGTTCACCTGTGTGTCTCTCGCCTGCGGGAAGCTTGGGCCGAGGTTGGCCTGCGATCGTATCCAGGAAGAGAGGACCCTTATCTGGGCTGGACGAGTAATACACGAACCTGCAGTCCTGCTCCTTTGATGAAATAGACGGCCGTTTTCTCCCGGGTATGGCAAGGGCTGAGTCAGCCCTCCCCAGGATACGCGGTGGGGGCACCTGCGGGCGGAGGACAGTGGCCCAGGCTGCCGAGTCCTGAGGCTCGGGTGTCCCTGCTGCACAGACTGTTGCTGGTGTCGTTCTCATCGCGGGACACTGCGGGCAGGCGGGACTGCGTTATGCTGCTCCCTGCTCCTGACAGCCCCGTCTCCAAAGCTCCAGGCTGCGGAGCTGCCCCAGGCCGTGGCACTTGGAGGTGCACATGCTGGACGTCCGTCGCGGCGCTCGCCCACGCTGGAGGCCCAGGGTTTTCCCTCGGAGACTATGTTCTCTCTCACTAGGGCAACGAGCCTTGGGTGGAGGGCTTTGGACGGTATTCGGTGCAGGATGGAAGCAACGAAGAAGATGCAAAAGGAACATTCATTTCTTCTTGACAATATTGCAATGACTCATCTTCTCCATTTAAACATCCTTGACACAGATGGAAGCCCGTATTGTTAGGAGCTAAGAACATTTTCTGTGATCATTGTTTCTTCAGCTGGGTCTCAGAAATGGAAGCCCCCTTCAAAGTAGCCCTTAGCTGTTCTGGCTTCCCAAGTTCTAAACTCGAACTCCTGGGGTTTTGCCTTCAAGGCCTGAGGCCAGGTGCACTTGTCGGCGGTTCAGAGTCCTAAGTCCTGGACCCACTAAGGAGATACAGTTTCAGGCACGACTTTGTCAGGGGACAGAGGAAGATGTTCCCCTCAGGGAATTTCAAGGAAGAAGTTCAGCCGCAGGAATTGGGGGTGCAGCGTGGGGGCTGGCGCAGGGTGGGGGCTCGTGCAGGGTGGGGGCTGGGGCAGGGTGGGGGCTGGTACAGGGTGGGGGCTGGGGCAGGGTGGGGGCTAGTGCAGGGTGGGGGCTCGTGCAGGGTGGGGGCTGGTGCAGGGTGGGGGCTGGGACAGGGTGGGGGCTGGGACAGGGTGGGGGCTGGGGCAGGGTGGGGGCTAGTGCAGGGTGGGGGCTGGGGCAGGGTGGGGGCTGGTACAGGGGTGCGCTTTGCCACTGCTCCTCATCACACTGCGCCTAAACTGCCACCTGGTTATCACTTCCTGACGAGAGGATGGATCCGTTCATGGAGTCGTTTTTAAATTTTAACACGAAACAAGGTAAAGTGCCTTCAAGTCATTTCTGAGTATTGAAATAGACACTAGACGTGGCAACTCATTGTGCATACTGCATAAACATATTTTTATTTAATGTGGCGGTTCGATAATATCATCGTTCCCATTTAACTGCTAAGCACACAACCTAGAATTTCTCAAGCTTTGAGAACAATGGTGAGAATGGTATCGAGGGTCTGTTTGCCCCCCTTTAAAGCAGGATTCTGTATGTTTTAGCCTGATCAACTTTCATCCTTTCTCTGCAGAATTATATG